>WNGS01063839.1:11429301-11456929 GCA_020271785.1 Procambarus virginalis
GTCGACACAGTCAGCGACCAGGTTACCAGTCCAGGTGAGTCGACACAGTCAGCGACCAGGTTACCAGTCCAGGTGAGTCGACACGGTCGGCGACCAGGTTACAGTCCAGGTGAATAGCTTTAAGGTTAGTTAAGGTAAAGCGCTTATTGACCCCCACCTTAACTACAGAAGTGTTTTGCCTGTAGCCTACGATTATTATCACTAACGGTTTTGATGCGAGTACTTGACACCAGTCCGTCAATGTTAAGACTTTGTTGCAATAGTTTACCAGTAGTTGACGCTGAGTTGAACCACTCACTGTAGTAATTATTGTACATAAGGGTTTGGCAGTTAATTCTCATCACGACACCTTTTGACGTGAACAGCAACTAAGTTTTAAGTTACAGTTCAGGCAACTAACTTGAAACTCCTGTGTCACCAAGCAATGCGCCGATACAGCTAGTTATCACAAAACGTTTACATTAAACATTAGCAACGTAGCCCTTGACAATATTATCTGCATAAACGAGAGTTTGTCAAGTGTGCTGACAAGCGTCAAAGATGTACATTATCACCAGTACCACACGCTGGGGTCCTTGTGTACACTACCACCAGTACCACACGCTGGGGTCCTTGTGTACACTACCACCAGTACCACACGCTGGGGTCCTTGTGTACACTACACCAGTACCACACGCTGGGGTCCTTGTGTACAACCATCACCAGTACCACACGCTGGGGTCCTTGTGTACAACCATCACCAGTACCACACGCTGGGGTCCTTGTGTACAACCACACCAGTACCACACGCTGGGGTCCTTGTGTACAACCATCACCAGTACCACACGCTGGGGTCCTTGTGTACAACTACCACCAGTACCACACGCTGGGGTCCTTGTGTACACTACCACCAGTACCACACGCTGGGGTCCTTGTGTACAACCACCACCAGTACCACACGCTGGGGTCCTTGTGTACAACCATCACCAGTACCACACGCTGGGGTCCTTGTGTACAACCACCACCAGTACCACACGCTGGGGTCCTTGTACACTACCACCAGTACCACACGCTGGGGTCCTTGTGTACAACTACCACTAGTACCACACGCTGGGGTCCTTGTGTACACTACCACCAGTACCACACGCTGGGGTCCTTGTGTACAACCACCACCAGTACCACACGCTGGGGTCCTTGTGTACAACCATCACCAGTACCACACGCTGGGGTCCTTGTGTACACTACCACCAGTACCACACGCTGGGGTCCTTGTGTACAACCACCACCAGTACCACACGCTGGGGTCCTTGTGTACACTACCACCAGTACCACACGCTGGGGTCCTTGTGTACACTACCACCAGTACCACACGCTGGGGTCCTTGTGTACACTACCACCAGTACCACACGCTGGGGTCCTTGTGTACAACCACCACCAGTACCACACGCTGGGGTCCTTGTGTACAACCATCACCAGTACCACACGCTGGGGTCCTTGTGTACACTACCACCAGTACCACACGCTGGGGTCCTTGTGTACAACCACCACCAGTACCACACGCTGGGGTCCTTGTGTACAACCATCACCAGTACCACACGCTGGGGTCCTTGTGTACACTACCACCAGTACCACACGCTGGGTCCCTTGTGTACAACCATCACCAGTACCACACGCTGGGGTCCTTGTGTACAACCATCACCAGTACCACACGCTGGGGTCCTTGTGTACACTACCACCAGTACCACACGCTGGGGTCCTTGTGTACAACCATCACCAGTACCACACGCTGGGGTCCTTGTGTACAACCACCACCAGTACCACACGCTGGGGTCCTTGTGTACAACCATCACCAGTACCACACGCTGGGGTCCTTGTGTACACTACCACCAGTACCACACGCTGGGGTCCTTGTGTACAACCATCACCAGTACCACACGCTGGGGTCCTTGTGTACAACCACCACTAGTACCACACGCTGGGGTCCTTGTGTACAACCACCACCAGTACCACACGCTGGGGTCCTTGTGTACAACCACCACTAGTACCACACGCTGGGGTCCTTGTGTACAACCACCACTAGTACCACACGCTGGGGTCCTTGTGTACACTACCACCAGTACCACACGCTGGGGTCCTTGTGTACAACCACCACCAGTACCACACGCTGGGGTCCTTGTGTACACTACCACCAGTACCACACGCTGGGGTCCTTGTGTACACTACCACCAGTACCACACGCTGGGGTCCTTGTGTACAACCACCACCAGTACCACACGCTGGGGTCCTTGTGTACAACCACCACCAGTACCACACGCTGGGGTCCTTGTGTACACTACCACCAGTACCACACGCTGGGGCCCTTGTGTACAACCATCACCAGTACCACACGCTGGGGTCCTTGTGTACAACCACCACCAGTACCACACGCTGGGGTCCTTGTGTACACTACCACCAGTACCACACGCTGGGGTCCTTGTGTACAACCATCACCAGTACCACACGCTGGGGTCCTTGTGTACAACCATCACCAGTACCACACGCTGGGGTCCTTGTGTACAACCATCACCAGTACCACACGCTGGGGTCCTTGTGTACAACCACCACCAGTACCACACGCTGGGGTCCTTGTGTACACTACCACCAGTACCACACGCTGGGGCCCTTGTGTACAACCACCACCAGTACCACACGCTGGGGTCCTTGTGTACACTACCACCAGTACCACACGCTGGGGCCCTTGTGTACAACCACCACCAGTACCACACGCTGGGGTCCTTGTGTACAACCACCACCAGTACCACACGCTGGGGTCCTTGTGTACAACCACCACCAGTACCACACGCTGGGGTCCTTGTGTACAACCACCACCAGTACCACACGCTGGGGTCCTTGTGTACAACCACCACCAGTACCACACGCTGGGGTCCTTGTGTACAACCACCACCAGTACCACACGCTGGGGTCCTTGTGTACAACCATCACCAGTACCACACGCTGGGGTCCTTGTGTACAACCATCACCAGTACCACACGCTGGGGTCCTTGTGTACACTACCACCAGTACCACACGCTGGGGTCCTTGTGTACAACCACCACCAGTACCACACGCTGGGGTCCTTGTGTACAACCACCACTAGTACCACACGCTGGGGTCCTTGTGTACACTACCACCAGTACCACACGCTGGGGTCCTTGTGTACACTACCACCAGTACCACACGCTGGGGTCCTTGTGTACAACCATCACCAGTACCACACGCTGGGGTCCTTGTGTACACTACCACCAGTACCACACGCTGGGGTCCTTGTGTACAACCACCACCAGTACCACACGCTGGGGTCCTTGTGTACACTACCACCAGTACCACACGCTGGGGCCCTTGTGTACAACCATCACCAGTACCACACGCTGGGGTCCTTGTGTACAACCACCACCAGTACCACACGCTGGGGTCCTTGTGTACAACCACCACTAGTACCACACGCTGGGGTCCTTGTGTACACTACCACCAGTACCACACGCTGGGGTCCTTGTGTACAACCACCACCAGTACCACACGCTGGGGTCCTTGTGTACAACCACCACTAGTACCACACGCTGGGGTCCTTGTGTACAACCATCACTAGTACCACACGCTGGGGTCCTTGTGTACAACCACCACCAGTACCACACGCTGGGGTCCTTGTGTACAACCATCACTAGTACCACACGCTGGGGTCCTTGTGTACAACCACCACCAGTACCACACGCTGGGGTCCTTGTGTACAACCATCACCAGTACCACACGCTGGGGTCCTTGTGTACAACCACCACCAGTACCACACGCTGGGGTCCTTGTGTACACTACCACCAGTACCACACGCTGGGGTCCTTGTGTACACTACCACCAGTACCACACGCTGGGGTCCTTGTGTACACTACCACCAGTACCACACGCTGGGGTCCTTGTGTACACTACCACCAGTACCACACGCTGGGGTCCTTGTGTACAACCACCACCAGTACCACACGCTGGGGCCCTTGTGTACAACCATCACTAGTACCACACGCTGGGGTCCTTGTGTACACTACCACCAGTACCACACGCTGGGGTCCTTGTGTACAACCATCACCAGTACCACACGCTGGGGTCCTTGTGTACAACCACCACCAGTACCACACGCTGGGGTCCTTGTGTACAACCATCACCAGTACCACACGCTGGGGTCCTTGTGTACAACCATCACCAGTACCACACGCTGGGGTCCTTGTGTACACTACCACCAGTACCACACGCTGGGGTCCTTGTGTACAACCACCACCAGTACCACACGCTGGGGCCCTTGTGTACACTACCACCAGTACCACACGCTGGGGTCCTTGTGTACAACCACCACCAGTACCACACGCTGGGGTCCTTGTGTACAACCACCACCAGTACCACACGCTGGGGTCCTTGTGTACAACCACCACCAGTACCACACGCTGGGGTCCTTGTGTACAACCCTCACCAGTACCACACGCTGGGGTCCTTGTGTACAACCATCACCAGTACCACACGCTGGGGTCCTTGTGTACAACCACCACCAGTACCACACGCTGGGGTCCTTGTGTACACTACCACCAGTACCACACGCTGGGGTCCTTGTGTACAACCATCACCAGTACCACACGCTGGGGTCCATGTGTACACTACCACCAGTACCACACGCTGGGGTCCTTGTGTACAACCATCACCAGTACCACACGCTGGGGTCCTTGTGTACAACCACCACCAGTACCACACGTTAAGGGTGATTGATTTAATCACTGCAAATAATTAGTGGTGAAGTGTGAGCATGTGCGGAGGTTGTTAATCAAGACTGACTAAAGAGAGTAGCGTGGATGTGTGTGCGTTGTGCAGTACTCTGGTGATACTGTAGGCATAGTGACCATAGTGGTGGGGGGGTCCCTGGTGATAGTGTCGACATGGTGACCACAGTGGGGGGGGCCCTGATGATAGTGTAGGCATGGTGACCACAGTGGGGGGGGACCTGGTGATAGTGTAGGCATGGTGACCACAGTGGGGGGGGGACCTTCTTGCTTCTGCAACCATCAACATTCTTTTATTTCCCCTCTACGTCGGCCCTCCTCCCTTTTTTCCCTTCCAGCCCCCTTTCTCTCCCCTCCCCCTATCAGGTAGGTGTGGCAGGATGAGTGACGGGGCTCAATAGTGTCACCACTCTGGCCAAAACGTGAGTTACTCGTGGGTATTAGTGAGTGGCATTGATCACAGTGTGGGGGACACGAGTGAGGCTGCAAATTTGTAATTTCTTGCATAGGGTATGTTTAAATTAAATGAAAAACGATAAACTCTAACCTCCAAAAAATGACCCTGCGAAGAGGAACAGGATTAACCGTCGGCGCACGCACATCCTCTTCCTACCCTCCTGGTATTAGCGAGCTATAAAATGAAAGACATAGGAATAAGAAAAAAATCCGGGCTCACCATAGCCCGTGGTACATGAACACTTCGTTCTGAGTAGCTAAATCTAAAACAACGAATAAGTAAAGCAATGTTTAATATAGACACGCATGCCAAGGGAGAGGGAATAGATGGCAGACAAGGGCACCTATCACAGTTGTACATGAACAAGAGGAACACGGGGTGGGTTAAATACCCCAATGAGCCACAGAGACGCTAGAAATAATGTGAGAATAGTGAACAACGTATTGCGCTCAGAGGTGGAGACAGACTTCCATACATAGCCTTAAAGGTAGTCGATCATGACATTGGCCAGTGATCTTTCCAACCTTATGCAAACATTGGATTAGAAGGTTGAGATCATAGCTCATTCCTCCCAACAAATACAAAGTTGGGCGAGCACCAGGATGGCGTGTGTGGTGCTCATGTGAGAGGCGGGGGGACAGTGGCTGGTTGTTGGCTCCCTGCTGTTGCTGGTTGATGTGGTGGTGGACGGGGGGGGGGCGGATCTCCCCCATGCTACTTCCTTCTGCTTGGCGTACTGTTTTTGTTTCATTATATACGCCTGCCATTCTTCCAATATGGCAGGTACTAAGTGGGTGCCTATCGTTGTTGTTTTTAAATTCGCTACTTGGAACAAAAAGTTCCAAGCAGCACGGGCTATGGTGAGCCCGTAGTGGACTTTGTTGCTACCGTTCCAATATGCCTCTTCTAGTGCAGCTTGCTTTAGCCATTAACAGGCCTATAGAGACAAGTTTGCAGTCTGCCAATCAATGTTAGCAATTTTTGACACTAGGGGCAACTTGCTGAACCTCAAACGTCTTTTTTTGAACTTCATAAACATGCTGAAANTTTGATTACAGCTATATAATCATTAGTAAGATTAATTTTGGCCAAGTCTCTGCGTATTGGTAAGAAATTTCTCGATTTATCATTTGTCTACTGTAATTTAAATTATTAATTAATTGAAAAATCTGTCGGTCAATGTGCATTGTGGACGCCATCTATCGTAGCCTAATTTACCGAAGTCAACATGCTCTTTCTCCTATAAGTCGCATGATGTTTGGACAAATTAATTTGGTTAATATCCCTACAGCCTATTTTAACAAGTCTAAATCTCCATCATTCGTTAATTACAATAATAACCATAAATAAAACCGATATAAACAAAATTATATAATTTAACTATAACATCTAAAAATCATACAAATATTGGAGCTAATTGTTATTTTTAACCTACACCCAAATATATATTAGACTGACCTTGGTAGCCAATCAGAGCACGTGCTGCACCTCTAACCACCGTCCTGACCAATCACCAATCCTCACTGAAAAGGTAAACAATACCAATAGCCAATCACAAGAGAGTTATATACCCTTGTCATCAGTTGGGGCCCCCAGAGAATATTTTTTCCCCAAGACGATTTAAACAAGCTGGAAAAATATATATATATGGCTGTTTACTGATTAATAAAATGAACACTAACCAACGAACGGTTTAATTGAGCTAAAAAGACACAATGCTAGACTGAAAGTAGTTAAATTGCTATGTAGTATTTAAACACAGAATGATATGTATATTTGATGGAGGGAAAGGAGTTGTTTCCTTGTTCATCTTGGATAAAAATTTCACGGGGGCTGGCGGCCGGGTGTCTAGCCACGACGCCTCAGTGGCCGGAAAAACGTTCGTCGGGAACATGTGTGACGCTCTCTGCCTCCTTCCAGACGCCAAGTTTTAAAACTTTTTTTTTTTATCGTATTTGTAATTGTTTTGTTTTGTTTATGCTCGCTGGACACGGCAGGTATCCGTCGTACTTTTGTTTATCCAAGGAAATTGAGAAAGTTGTGAAAGAAAGATGGCTGTTATTCCGGTGGACACCTTACGTTATCTTCGAGAGAACTTGAAGGTTAGTCGAGCTGGTAATTATGAAATATATTCGATTGTAAATTGAGACTTCGATTACTTTTTAGATGATTGATTTTAATGGCTTCTAGAGATTTTTAATATTAAATCCTTTAGTGTGGTTATATAGGCAGCTGAAAGGGGTTATAATCACAATGTCGTAGTTATGACTGCAGTTGATATGATTGACGTGTGTGTGTGTGAGGGAGGGAAGGAAGGAATTATCAAGGGAAAGCGCCAAGCCATTACGACTATATAGCACTGGGAAGGGGTCAGGATAAGGATTTGGGATGGGACGGGGGAAAGGAATGGTGCCCCAACCACTTGAACGGTCGGGGATTGAACGCCGATCTGCATGAAGCGAGACCGTCGCTCTACCGTCCAGCCCAAGTGGTTGGGTGGAAGGGAGGGGAAGAAGGGACGCTGACGGGAGGGGGGGGGAGGGGAGGAAGATGGGACGCAGGAACGGGGTCTTACCTTCCTGGAGGGTTCCGGTGGGTCCGGCCGGACCTAGTGACCTCAGGTTGTGTAACCTTAACGTCTCGTCGTCCATTAGAAAGGTGGGAGTCTGAGGTGACCCAGGATGCTGGTTTCCATCCGCCAGTCCATCTCCCAAGATTTTGTCTGACCAATCGCGTTACTGTGATGTCAACTCTGGCACAGTAGCCCCTTGAGGGACTATGTTGTCATTTTGTCTTAAGTCCACCTGCAGTCTTCCATTGTATTTATCCTCATAATTTTTGCATTGTGAGCATGCTTGTCGTGCGTGGGCTTTTGTGCCGGCTGGTGTGTGTGTGTGTGTGTGTGTGTGTGTGTGTGTGTGTGTGTGTGTGTGTGTGTGTGTGTGTGTGTGTGTGTGTGTGTGTTGTGTTTGTGTGTGTGTGTTTGTGTGTGTGTGTGTGTTTGTGTTTGTGTTTGTTTGTTTGTAATTGTGTGCTTGTTAGAGCTTGTGTGCATGTTAAGGCTGGTATGTACACTAAGGATTGTAGTGTGGGCTAAAAACCCACGCTACATGTGTTGTAGTTTTGAGCTAAAAATAAAAACATAAGTAGGGTGCACAATGAAACTATCCACCGCTGGCAGCAACAATAAAAAAGGAAATACTTGGCCAACTGCGCTAATCACTGTACTCGAAGTGCAGGAACAAAATTTACCGGCTTTTAAGAAGCTACGCAACATCAGCGACTGTAACCTAAAGTGCGTCTATTACTCGCCATCTCACACGCCATCAGATATACGACAACGTTCTTTAATCCCTAAATGGGATAAAAACTCGCACTGGAATTTCCGTGAGCCTGGGCAGAGATGGCAGCTGTCTGTGAGTCTTACGTAACGGGGGAGTGCAACATTGTGGGTGTTGATTGCGTCAAATGCTCGTCGCATCCATCTGTTGCCGTTAATCTTCCCTGCCCATTTGTAAAATTTGTTTCAAGCAGCCTCTTCTTGAAGTCATTATTCTTTGCTATCAGATATGTGATTACACACTTAAGCCGATTATGAAGGGAAAGTAGCCTCGTCCCTACGTGCATGTTGAAAGTGTCCTTTCACGTATTTCTTAGAATCTCTGACACGTCCATCTAGCAGGTGTAACTCTGTAGTTATATTTACAAGTATTTTATTTTTCAGAAGTCATCTTTCTCATTATATTTACTGTAGGTAGACGAATGTAACGGTCCATTTTTGTTTTATTTTCAGAGTTTATTCCTACTAGACTATTATTAAAATTTGGTACAATGGTACTTTGATATATTACATTCGTTCTTAATAAAAATGCTTCACACGGCTTTCTCACACGTCTTTGAATAACTAATTGGTTCTCAGACTCAATGTTAATTATAGCGCTTGCATGACTGCATGCTTACTCTAAAGTTATTGAACGTAAATTTATATAAAAACCGAACGTCAGATGAATTAAGGTGAATAGTGAAGGCATCAGCTGCCGGTATCATATACCCTGGTCTGATATTGGGTATTAAACATTAGTAGGCCTATATCCTTTGTATGATCCGGACAGTAAATCACTTTAGATTAGTCTATTTTCTACGATTTACAAATTTAACGTTTGACTCGTGTAAAGTTGACCTCGACCTTCAGTACTTGAACGGAACACTAATGGTGCAGTGATTTGCACCGATTCAAAAGCAGCACTACAAAGCCTAAGTAAAAATCAGGCAGAAAATCTTGCAATAGTCGCTGAAATTAAGAGAGCTGTGAGAGTTCTTACCAATCAGGGAAGAGTCATCAAGTTTCTGTGGATCCCCTCCCATGTTGGGATATGTGGGAATGAACGAGCAGATGTGCTGGCTGCTGAAGGCGCTGAAGGAGACCATATTGAATACTTCATACCCAAGACTCTACTACAAATTAGAGGTATTGTCAGGCAACATCACCGTGACAAGGTAACTGAGGAAAGGAGGATAGAAGCACAAACCAGTGAATCTGTACGATGGTACAACATGGTTGCAGCTGGCAATCCCAATCATTATGGCCGAAGAGGAGGAGGACGAGGGAGAGAATCAGTAATAGCGAGAATCCGTCTTGGATACAGATATCCATGGAGATATGGAATGGAAACAACAGTTGAGCAGCGAAGTTGCAGAATCTGTGGTGAGAGTGATGGACACCGCCTTGACCACTATCTACGTGAATGTGAACACCTGAGAGACATTAGAAGTATGTGTAGAATAATAAACCCCACATTGTTTGAGTTAGGAAAACACTATTTGTCAAATATTGATACTGTTCTTAAAAGATTTCCCCATTTTGCACCTGCAAGATAACGTAAGCTTTTAAGGGTTGATAGATGTTAATCTTCTTGTTTGAGGAGCTGTTCACTTGAGACAGTTAAGCAAGTCCCAGCTGTGTCTGGGTACAAGTGACAGGATGAACAACCCAGCGGGTTTTCTTCCTATTGGGGAGTGTTGTACATGCTGCTATGGCGGTGTGTCCACTCACAAGATGAGTGGCGCTGCCCAATAAACTCGCCCCTCGGGGCAAAATTTAAAAAAAAATGAAAAAAATTGAAGATGCAGTTGACAAGAGTTGTCTCGAAATTATGCACACAAATTATCTTGAGGTTATTTCGGGGCTTAGCGTCCCCACGAGCCGGTCCTAGACCAGGCCTCCTTTTTCACACCCAGGAAGCAGCCCGTAGCAGCTGTCTAACTCCCAGGTACCTATTTACTGCTAGGTGAACAGGGACACAGGGTGAAATAAACTGCCCATTTGTTTCCGCGTACACTGGGGATCAAACCCGGACCCTGGGGACTAAGAATCCCGAGCGCTGTCCACTCAGCTGTCAGGCCTAAGCCCCCAAACAAATTTAGGCACCGATTCCTTCAACTATTTAAATTTGTTTATATTAAGGATTCCAACGACCTGTAGTAGCCTCTGTAACCCTTTCCACTACCGCCCACAAGATGGGTATGGGGTGCATAATAAATGAACTAAACTGTATTAGCCAATTAAATCCAAATATTCTCTAGCTTAACATTTTACACGATTGAAAATAAACTATTATCGGTACATCAAAAGTATACCTGAAGTTATACTCGATATTTATCTTTCGAAAAGTTTTGCGAAGGATTGTAACAACCCAATTCTAAAATCTATGGTAGTTCTGAACATTAAATATTAACCATATATTAAATATTAGAGAGGTAACCTGATGCGCTTTGTGTGTGTGGGCGCAGTGATACAGTATTGAACACAGGAAATTCTAGGGAAGCAATTCTAGCGGGCGCTTCAAGGTTGATGTGCGGTTAGCCTAGTGTTGCGTCTTGTTCTCGGTGTCCTCTGTTGAGCTTGTCCTGTTTCCTGCTCTAATATTTGTGTACCATCAGGCTCTTCGCTATTATTTCGTGACTCAAGTGTTTTAAGTGTTGTTATAGTTAGGTTTTCTGTTGGTGCTGTGTATATGGTGTGGTCTGTGACTCGGTTTAGGCTTGCATTCATTTTTGTTTCCATTAGTTTACTGGAAGTGTGGTGCTGCGCTATGCTGGTTTTGGAATTTAGTTTTAGTGAGCTGAAGTAGGCCTAGAGTTTATTTGTAAGATGAAGTAATTAGCAATGACTTATTTTTTAGTGCAATAATGTGCATTTGGGGATGTTACAGATCTGGATGTGTTCTTTTCTTATATTTGCATTTGTGTCCAATTATTATCAACAATTTAATTTTAACCTATTTCATTTATTTAAGACTCGTAACACTGAATGTTTTTTCTAACATCTGAGACTCGCTTGTCTCAAATGTTAATTTGTGTCCTCGGTGTACTGTTTCTCTTTGAACATTGCTTCCGTTTGCTTTGTCAATTTCCTTCAAGTTCAAGTATGTTTATTGAGATAGAAAGAAATACGTCTCAAAGGGATAGAGTAGCTTAGGCTATTTCTACCCCTCCACAATTTCCTTTAGAACCTTGTATGTTGAATCGTGTCAGGCCAGCTTATATTTACTTTCAGTGGTAAGATCCAATTCCCTCATTTTTTTCTTCATAGTTCAGTTCCTTTAACTCAAGCACGCGCCTTGTTGCATATCCATGGACTCACTCTAGAGTATGTTGTCGGAGCAGTATAATCAATAGTGGGTCTCTCATAGGTTGTGTATAGCGTGTCTTTACTGAAGTTTTTAAAGGCTATTCGGACGTTGGCCAGTTCGGCATATTCTGCCGATGTTTTTTCTGGAATTAATTTGTTGTATATAGTCTCGTCTAAATTTTGAGTACAGTACTTTTACAGGAAGTCCGGAGGCTGCTTCTGAAGCCAATCCAAATTTTACAAGTCCCCCATGCGCTCTGGCGTAGGTGAAGTAGTTTATCAATCATACACTCCAGCGTCATTGGTACACTGTGATGTTTCGACTTGTGCATACAATACTAATTTGTTAGCAATTCAGTGTAGCAGATCTACCGTTTTTAATATTTTATTGTGTTCACTTTATAACCAACCTATTTTCTGTATTAAACATCAAATTAGAAGAAAATAACGGTGTGGTATTAGAATACCACACCGTTACCAAACGTACTGGTGTTTGTTCAATTTGGGGACCAAAAAACTCAACAGAACTCTCACACACACACAGTACGTGGCAACAAAATTAAATCTAAAGGGTTTTGTTTGTGATTTTCGGATCTGTATGTGTATGTGTGTGTTTCTACTCATTAAATAATAATAATAATAATAATAATAATAATAATAATAATACATAGATATATTAGCGTGACATATCAATAAACATATTCACAGGAGCCGTGATGAGGGTTCGAACCTCTGCGAACTAGAGCGTGCATCTGCGAACACCTGGCGCATAGGTTCGAACCATCACACGGCTCCTGTGTATTTGTTTAATAATAATAATAATAATAATAATAATAATAATAATAATAATATTATTATTATTATTATTATTATTATTATGCGAAATTAATTCTAAACGTACTGGTGTTTGTTCAACTTTGATCTTTATGCGCGAATTCACTTACTCGTATTGTGAAGCCTTAACCCGCATCACCACTAATAATAATGATGCGACGAAGGGGGAAGTGTATTAAGTGTCCATTGTAATGGGAGTCTGCGAGGGGTAATATTGTGCGGCAGTAATTACTAGCTGGGTGGGTGGGGGCCGGCGGCAGCGGGTTCCCGCGCATTTCCCCTCTGGAATGGTGGCGAGGGTTGGCGGGAAATTCCCCCCCCCCCCCCCCAGTGGGTGTGGAGCATTGTGGTCCTGCGGTTAGTTGTGCTTTACAATTCTGTATGGTATTTGACTTGTTTAGAACTTTGTGTATGGCTTTTGTTGACGGACAAGTTTTAATGCCAGAATTGTTGAGCTGAAGCATACTGCTAGGCTAGATAGGGTAAAAGTTTTTTTCTTCGACAACGCTAAAGTTTACCTGAATTTACCCTGAGGGTCCACTAGCTTTAGTGGCCTCGACGGAGACAAGAAACCGGCGGCTTGTCAAAGAAGAGCACTGTTCCTGAAAAAATATCAGTATAAACATATCCACAGATATCGGTCTAGTTCAATATTATATTTACATACCTGTTTAATCAACATCTGTCCCCCCCCCCCCAAGCCCCAATTCATTATGGCGTTGGGTGAGTAGTTATTTTTAGATGAACGCGTGTGTAGGTCTGACTAAAATGTTAAACTTTGCTAGCAAAACTGTTCCCTTTCCCTACGTCACTAACTGAATGTAAAGAATCAATGTATTTAGAAACGTTATCTCTTAGGTTGATAAATGTACATTATTTAACATCTTCATATACAAATTTATATATATTTAATCAGAGTATTCGCTTAGGCCTTTTCAATGAGGATGCTGCTTGTATTGACTGTCATACAGGACAGATACATAATGATCTTACAATGAAATAAGAATCATGTACAGTATAAGATACAAGGTTGTATAGGGTTGTGATATAAGATATATAATCGTAGATTTCAAACAATTCATTAGGCTAAAATCTACTACAGTACATAATATATTATAATATTTTAATCCGCGTGTTTGTAAATGCAGCTACTTTTTGTTCACTGCCACACAGGACAGATGGAAATGTACAGGTATTTAATCCGGATAATATGTTATCCAAAATCCTAGACAAGTATTCCAATTTTGCCTGCTGTATGTAGTGCACGCACTAAAAGCTGTCCCTCCCTATCTCTCTGCTTGTTAATTGATCTCGGGGAAATGGAAGCTCGTTCGAACTCCCCACCCCCGCTCACCTCCTGGAGTTTATAATAAACTGGTACTAGTAGGCCTAGGCTATGGTGCTCAAGTGTAGTTGTGCAGGATGTTTGAGGACAGATTCTGTGTGTATGTAGTTCCGTGTGAATATTTTAATGTGACGTGTTTTAATCTGGTTGGTGGTTTGAACGTTTAATTAGTTGGAGTTTGAACGCTATTGCTTTGTAAAGGCAGAAATATGAGGTGGTGTTGGCTACTCTTCTCGGGTATTGTTGAGATGTTTTCCTGCAATTTTGTGTTGATATATCTAAGATTTAAGAGAGTAGTCTATCCTTGGCAAATGTAGGTAAAGATAGGATGATTTTTATAACTAGTTTGCACTTAAATTAGTTTGATGTAATTTAATTTGAGCATTTAACATGTCTTGAACAACCAGAAATTTAAAATTGTAAACAGAGATATGGTTTTGAGTACGGTTATAATATGCTAAAATAGCAAGCTTAAGACGCAAAAAAAAGTACTATATCTGAAGCATAATTTTATTTAACTGCAAATAAAATCAAATCAACTTGATGGGTATGTCTCACTAACACAAGGGTAGAGGAACATGGACTTGAACCCATTGTATATACAGCATGTGTGGCCCCTTGCACTGCCGGGCAATACGTTCATAATGATTCATAATGAACTAATGTAGATGCATTATTATTATGGTCAGGTTTGTGTTTTTATCTTATTTAAAGCTTTAGGATGTAATACCAAGTGGCTTTAGCTGTGTGCATTATTTTTACTTAACGTCTTCTTATAACTGAAAGTGATAGATTATATTGTTTTAATGGCACGTAATTATTAGTTAAAAATAAAATGGGGCTTAATATCAGACTACTGTATTCGCATTTTTTTATGTTAATACGGTTAAATATAAAATGTATAAAAACCATGACAAATTAATACATGAAATATCATAGATAAATAAACTTAAAATAGTATATAGATTTACCCTCGAATTTAGTTCATTGTCAAGATGAGTTAATCATAAAGTTCCGTGCTTGTTCTGTGGGCACTGATTGTCTGATTATGTAGNTTGGACTAGGAGCTGATACTTCTTAAAGAGGGGTATAGGGGGGTCGTCTCCAACCATCCTATAACACTTCCCATACAATCACAAATCACCATGCAAAGTTCCGTGAGGCGTCTGGCCTACAACTTCGGACAGACAGACATTATATTTTATAGATACAGATTAGGCTTGATTGAGTTTGATTAGATTTAAGTTTATTTAGTTTTGGAAATGGGCAAGCTTGTGAGTGACTAGCATAAATTACTCTTCACTTGGAAGACTTAGACTATCTATTTTTCGAGCATGAAAATCAATGACAACTACCAGCGAGTGAATTGAGTATAAACTACAAATGTTACGAACAAGAAGGGAGAGAGGGAGGTTAGGTAATTGCCTGGAGAAAGCGCTGAGCCAGTATGACTAGCGAAGAAGCTGGTCTGTGATTGGCTGATGAGGAAGGTGTAACTTATAATTTGAGGTCCAGGGATATGCCTGGCATCTGATATATGTTTACCTTGTCGTTTGGTTAGGTCATGAACAAGTCTGCATTTTTACTACTTACGAATTAATGTGCATCAAGTATATATGTTGTTTATGAATGATTCCTTGAATTCGAATCATTAACTCAGAATGATAACGAAGCTTAATGTATAATTTGAAAGGGATTCTACCCCTTCCTAGAATTCGTCTGTCATGTGGAAATGAGTACAGTCATTTTACCTTAACCGGAACCTGTAATACTGCCTCTTAACAATTGATATACTGCAGATATAAATATATAAGTGAAATGTGTGTGTGTACCTGGCAGACATTCAGTTATTGCTGGACAGATATGGCATCAATTTGGCACGGTGGTAGACAGTTTCCTAAATGAAGATGTAGGCTGAATAAGTATCGTTTGCAAGCATTAGGCTGTTGGAGGCCCCGTAAAATACACAAAGTTCCTGGTTTGGAAGGACGTTGAAGGTCTCGAGGGAATGGAGACTCAAAATCCGAGGAAATCTGGATGTGGAAGGAACCTGAAATGGTCATCAACAGTAGTGAACAACTACAGTGTGCACGATCTTCACTAGAGTAAGGATCCTTTCCAGCGAGGAGCCTCACTGCTCACGATCTTCACTTGGGTATAGCCTTTGTGACGTTAGTGTGTGTTGAGATGTAACCCAGAAAGCTCTGGCACCTTTGTGATTCATGAGTTTTATAGTAGAAGGGTTGGTCCCTGTGCCTCATCCTGGCCATTAAGACTTCCCCAGTAGTATAGCTATACAGTAATAAGGAAAAAACACTAGACTACAACTCAAACTTACCAAACGTTGACAGTTCTTCACCTCGAAGCTCCGCATGGAATCAGCGTTGTATATACTTAGAATCAGCCGGTGTTCACTGGCTATATCTAAACGATGCCATATTAAAGCGACAGACCTGCACACGATAAGAATTCTCAAATGATTTGTGAGTTGCGTTCTCGCTTCCTGTCATTGGGAACGTTCGTTCCCATCATGGTGCAGCGTTACGAGGATGGTGTTCCCATCATGGTGCAGCGTTACGAGGATGGTGTTCCCATCATGGTGCAGCGTTACGAGGATGGTGTTCCCATCATGGTGCAGCGTTACGAGGATGGTGTTCCCATCATGGTGCAGCGTTACGAGGATGGTGTTCCCATCATGGTGCAGCGTTACAAGGATGGTGTTCCCATCATGGTGCAGCGTTACAAGGATGGTGTTCCCATCATGGTGCAGCGTCACGAGGATGGTGTTCCCATCATGGTGCAGCGTCACGAGGATGGTGTTCCCATCATGGTGCAGCGTTACAAGGATGGTGTTCCCATCATGATGCAGCGTTACGAGGATAGTGTTCCCATCATGGTGCAGCGTTACGAGGATGGTGTTCCCATCATGGTGCAGCGTTACAAGGATGGTGTTCCCATCATGGTGCAGCGTTGCCAATCAATGCACACACCTCGCTGCATGATTTGCCAGATCACAAACTGTAGTACTGTATCGGAAATAAAATCAGTCCTCGCCGACTAACCGAACTCACTGAATTAAATTAAATTAGCTTCAGCATTGCTTAGTTAGATTTGACATGATGATTAACTCTATGACTATATATACATATATATATATATATATATATATATATATATATATATATATATATATATATATATATATATATATATATATATATATATATATATATATATATATATATGTGTGTGTGTGTGTGTACATACAAAAGAATGGGGGTGGTAGGAGAAGAAAATATTAGTGTTCAGTGAGAAACCACAAGGTCTCCTCTGAATACGTTTTATTTTCTTCTCCGAGGCTATGGGTCCCCACATTGGCACCAGAGGTGGTACCCTCACTATATATATATATATATATATATATATATATATATATATATATATATATATATATATATATATATATATATATATATATATATATATATATATATATATATATATATATATATATATATATATATATATATATATATATATATATATATATATATATATATGTTTACCTCGTTTCGTAACATGAACACAAGCACCCGCCATTGGGTTGCTTGACATAGCGCAGGGCAATGCAACATGGCAAATTTGCAATACGTTGTGCAATTCAAATATTACCTGACGTCTGAAGTATATTTTAGTGATAAGAACAATATGACCGGACTTGAATACCAATGAACCCAGGATGTAATGTAAACAATAGGGCCGAGGGTGGACATAAGCTCCAGAAATCCCTGGGCCGGCTGCTGACGTGATATCCGTAGCGTTCCGTCACCGCCTCAATAGATAGCCTCGTTATCGCTTTGTTAATGTCAGGGTGAGACTGTACCCGAGGTGGGCAGCGTTGGGCTCCTTTCTCCGGAAGCGCAGCCTTCATGTCACTCACAGGCATGCACTGGTGTAGGGTTAGTGGCGTATGACAGTGGGGAGCATAGTGAAGCGACGGGGTAAATTGCAGCCTATTGTGACTATAGATGCTTGAAGATTACAAGATAACGATAGTATTTTTCTCTTTCACTAAAAGATAACATGTGGGGTGTATGACTTCTCATAGATTGTTCATGCTGATGAGTGCACAGGAACCTTGAACCTATACAAGTAGATAACTAGATAGTAGAGAGAGAGGGGGGGGCGGAGGGGGAGGGGGAGGGAGAGACAAACAGACGAACAGACCGATACAGTAATAATAGAACATTACTATTACTGGTCAGTGAAGCTGATAATCAGAGAGTGCGAGAGTGTGTTGCAGGTCCTCTGAACCACCATTGTTTCTAAAACTCGCCCTCCTCTGAGTATCTCCAATGAAAGTGACTATTATAATCCTAGCTACCCACCTATTGGATGTTTTCGTCTTTCCTTAATTTATTTATTACGTGCCCTTAAAAGCTGTGACCTCGTTCATGACTGGTCAACTTTGCCTTGTAGTCACGGCAAACCATTCGTCACATCCTTGGATATTTCCACAACTTTTAACAGGATATGGTACATTTTCTCTCGAAACTGCAATCCTTAGGCTTTCCCGCTTCTCTACTTTAAACATATTTCTAAGAATTAAGGCTTAGCGTCTGGGATGCTCTCGGACGTAGGTTCGAATCCTCGTCACGGCCCTTGTGGATTTGTTCATATTTCTAAGCTCCCTCTCTGGTGGATGCCAACCATTGTTTGACGACACTTAACTCCTCACTCTTTTCACCTATCAGTTGTGGTGTTGCACAGCCTTGCTGTGTCCTTCATGCTTTTCTTAATGTTCGTCAATAATGTCACAGGCTTCCTATCTTTGTGAGGAATGCACAAAGAGTGGAAATGAAAAGTGCAATGCTTACTAAACCTCGCACATTATGTTTTATTTCCTATAATGTCTGGTCTGAGTTCCATCTCGCTGAGGGTCACTTGCAACTTGGTCATGTTCATTTATAATAAAACTCAGAGTAAGCGTGTAATGTTAAGTTCCTGTAACTCTCATACATTTGTTTATTTAGTTCATTTATTATGCACCCGATATCCAACCCGTGGGCGGTAGAGGAAAAGGTTACAGAGGTACATAATGTGCTCAGGAATTGAACCCCAAAATTCGCTTAGCTGAGCATGTTACAATATTGATAAGTGAGTTAGTTTAATGCAAATGAATCAATAGCCTTATATATCACAACTGAATTACGAACTGGACTACAGGAGTCACATCAATTATACCATTATTATACCAATGATAATTGGTAAAATAATTGGTATCAATTATACCAATTATACCATTCTGTCGTCAATGGAAAAGGTACTCAATTGACTTCTCAAGATACATCGTACGAAGTCTATGCCAGCAAGCCTTTCCTTAAACTACTGTAATTGCAAAGATAAGTGTCTAGGAGAAAGTAATTCACACAACTCCTAGTTTCTGGTGTTGGGCTTAAGGCCAACCAGCCATGGGAGAGTTAGTAAGACTACAACAATACTGATTGATCTACAAGCATAATTTTGCTTTAAACAATTCTTAGTACTAAAGTAACTCAGAATATATACAGTACACTGCAAAGTAAGGTATACTTCTAAGTGTATATGAACTAATAATAAGTATATATCAAATTCAATACACCAAAGGCTGTGTACACCCTACAACTGACAGCTGTGTTCACTCTATAACTGATGGCTGTGTACACTATAACTGGTAGCTGTGTACATACTGCCACTGACAGTATGCCACAGCCATCATTGGATGTACAACACTCCAATGATGGCTGTGTAAGCTGCATGAAGCTACACTCAAACTCAATGGCTGGCTCTGAGATCACATCTATAAGATACACGCGAGTTACCATGCTCAAAAAAATGCACTTGAACTTCTACATAAGAAACTCACTTTCTTATCACTACTGAAAGCTGTAAACATAGAAATGTACATAGAAACTTTATCATATATTTAACCCGTCATGATGACGTGAATATATATAAAAGTATATGTATTATGCAAGCAGGATGGGTACAGGGTACAGAATGACTATTGTACACAAGATGGGCACTGGGTACTACCGTACACAAGATGGGTACTGGGTACTACCGTACACAGGATGGGTACTGGGTACTACCGTACACAGGATGGGTACTGGGTGCAGAATGAATACCGTACACAGAATGGGTACAGGGCACACACTGACTGTACCCTTGTTACAAGCAGCAATTCCGGCGTCTTTCATTGAATACATTTTTTACTAATTCGTAAAACATCACTTTATTCTGAAGTATTATTAGAAACGAGACCCCCACCATTCGTAATCACATCACCAGAACAAAAGTGCATCGCCTTGATGATGTCATAAAAAAAACTTCGGAATTTCAATGATAAATATATAAGAACCACAACGCAACCTTGATTTATGACAGCATCATAGTACAAGTTTTACCTGACCCGTCAATTTAGCAAGTGATTTTTAGCTCTGGTGGTGATGTTCAAGAGTTGTTGATGCCGCACTGAAGGTCACCTTGACCGGTGGGGATCATGTTCACAAGAGCGCCTCTCGTGTGCTAGTGGCCCCGCCTTACTTTGTGAGTTTATTTTCCAAGAAAGATACAGCGGTGTAATGCTATATACCGTATATAACATGTACAGGCAGTCAGGGTATGACCTATCAAGCAAAAAGCACTTTTCAGGTTGTGACATCGTGCAAAAACAAGGGCGCATTGACTGACTGTTATACGTCATATATAACAAAAGTGCATCGCCTTCAGTTGTGGTGTAGTTTTAAACATAAAGCGCGGTGCCTCTGGTTGTTAAACATCACAGCTCAGATATTAAATAAGAGTGACACATAGGAAAGTTGTGAGGTGTGGTGACGGTTGAGTTGACACTGTTGTTGGCCTTCATACATATGCTTCGGTGACCGACCCGGCATATTCACCTTCACAAAGATTTACCTTGAAAACCACGCATAAAACCCTGATTTCCTTTCAAATAAAGTAGAATGATTTTAATGATTGTAAATTTTACTAGTTTTATTGTTATTGCAAATGTCGCCAATTTGTCTTTTGCATTATCTTTGGAGTTTTTCAGGAATTCATTCATCGTCCCCTTCCCCATCCCCCCTCCTCGTCTCATCGTCTCTGCCGCCTCGCCTCTCACTCTGCGTCTCGCTCTCTTCTCTCTCCGCGCTCGCGCTCCCTTCTCTCTTCACTCTCTCTCTCTCTTTTCTCTCCTCTCTCATCCTCTCCTCTCTCTACCCTCCGGATCTACTCTCTCTCATATTACTGGGGTGGACCAGCGTGAATGACCCTGAGCAGATGGCTGCTACACAAGCTGCTGCCCTTCACGACTCGCACTCGCCCACGCCCACACCCGGTGCCTCTGTCACTGCCTCGCCCACGCCCACACCCGATGCCTCTGTCACATTTGCCTCGTCCCACGCCCACACCCCAGCTGCCGTCTGGTCACTCTGCCTGCCGCCCACACGCCCACACCCCGGCGCCTCTGTCACTGCCATCGCCCCACGTCCCACCCACCCGCTGGCCTCTGTCACTGGCCCTCGCCCACGCCCACGCACCCGCTGCCTCTGTCACTGCCTCGCCCACCGCCCCACACCCGCTGCCTCTGTCACTGCCTGGCCAAGGCCATCCTCCTAGAATGATAGTACTTATAGCAACATATTATTGCCCAAACACCAATATATATATTGTGGACTAACAAATGTCCACGTTTTGTACTATTCATTTCATAGAGCACGAGAAAAATTAATAAAACAACAAACATTCCTAAGCCTAGTATTAGGCACTATATATGGTGCTACTTAGGCCCAAGATATGTGTATTAGGCCTACGGTGTTTCGGTCGGCAGGTTGGTTAGGCTCATTAATTACATTTCCCATTTAACAGAATGCCCATTGGGCTAACTGCAGTATTACCAAACGTGAACTGTGCGGAGGTCCAGCAGTGCACATTGGCATGTCTGATCAAATAGTTTTGCTATAAGTGCAGTTGACAAAAATTTCAGTTTATGTTGCCTCGCCCACACACACCCGCTGTCCTCTGTCACTGTCAACTTTGTGTAAAGAGAAAAATGCACTCACTGTGAACATTATATTGTGGAATGTCCCATATTGTCTGACTTCGCGCCTCTAGGCTGAGGTATGCTGAACTCTGTAACTACTAATAAGTACTGGAACACTCTGATGTATATATTGGACTGGTACCCTAGATTAACCATGTAATGGTTACTATATAACCTGAGCTTGTTAAAAGCCTCTTAGTCACCTTCAGTGAGTCAAGTGTCCTTAATTGCACACTAGTTTCTCTGTCAGCTATCTCACCCTGTCAGATGTAAAGAGACAATAATATGTGTATGTATGATGTATGGGTATGTAGTTGTATGTATGATTATGTATAGTATGTATGGATGTACTGTATGTATGTGAGTATGTATGATATGTGTGTATGTATGTGTGATAAAAGTATATAAGCTGATCAGACATTACATTCACCATTATAAATTCATCATTAATGCATTCAGAAATCTGTGTATCTATGTATTTACGATGTAGCTTAGCCTAACATTTTAAAAGCACTACGATCACCTTCTGTGGGTGTTCAATAATCTCTGAAGTGATATATGTTTGACAAACCTCTCACCCTGTCCATGGAGGACAGAAAGAAAATGTTATATATGCCTGTTTAGCATGGTACATGTGTGTGCCACGTCCTGTGGTAGAAAATAATAAAAAACTAAAACACTGCCTCGCCCATGCCCACACCCGTCGTGTCACTGCCTCGCCCACACCTGCCGTGTCCACTGCCCTCGCCCCACACCCCACCCCGAGTCTGTCCTCTCTGTCACTGCTTGGTAAACGCCCACAATCGCTTGCCTCCGTTCGTCATCTGCCCGACCCCCAAACACCCGCTGCCTATTTGCACTGTCTCCTCGTAATACATAAGTATACATTTCCATGTAATCTAAAAGAAAACACGTCCCAACTTATCAGTTATAATATATAGTTGGGTACATGTAACGGTTTATCTTTGAGTATAAATGGTCATTGTTAGAGCAGTCGGGTAACATAACCATCAATGCATCTAAGTTATGATCTTGGTTAGATTAATTACCTACGATTTGCTGAAACTTAAAATGGCCTATCTAATTTGATTACAGCTATAAAATCATTAGGTAAGATTAACTTTTTGGCCAAGTCTCTGCGTATTGGTAAGAAATTTCTCGAGTAGTACAATTGTCTACTTTGTAATTAATTTATTAATTAATTGAAAAATCTGTCGGTCCAATGTGCATGTGGACGCCATCTATCGTAGCCTAATTTACCGAAGTTCAACATGCTCTTTCTCTCTATAAGTCGCATGATGTTTGGAACAATTATTTTGGTTAATATCCCATACAGCCTATTTTAACAAGTCTATAAATCTCCATCATCGTTAATTACAATAATAACACCTAAATAAAACCGGATATAACAAAATATATAGAATTAACCTATAACATCTAAAAATCATACAAATATTGGAGCTAATTGTTATTTTTTAACCTACACCAAATATATATTAGACCTGACCTTGGTAGCCAATCAGAGCACGTGCTGCACCTCCACGTCCTGACCAATCACCAATCCTCACTGAAAAGGTAAACAATACCAAAGCCAATCACAAGAGAGTATATACCCTTGTCATCAGTTGGGGCCCCCAGAGAATATTTTGTTCCCCAAAGACACGATTTAAACAAGCCTGGAAAATATATATATATGGCTGTTTACTGATTAATAAAATGAACACTAACCAACGAACGGTTTAATTGAGCTAAAAAGACACAATGCTAGACTGAAAGTAGTTAAATTGCTATAGTATTAAACACAGAATGATTATGGTATAAATTTGATGGAGGGAAAGGAGGTTGTTTCCTTGTTCATCTTTGGATAAAAATTTCACGGGGGCTGGCGGCCGGGTGTCTAGCCACGACGCCTCAGTGGCCGGAAAAACGTTCGTCGGACACATGTGATGACGCTCTCTGCCTTCCTTCCAGACGCCAAGTTTGAAAACTTTTTTTTTTTTATCGTATTTGTAATTGTTTTGTTTTGTTTATGTTCGTCACTGAACACGGCAGGTATCCGTCGTACTTTTGTTTATCCAAGGAAATTGAGAAAGTTGTGAAAGAAAGATGGCTGTTTATTCCGGTGGACACCTTACGTTATCTTCGAGAGAACTTGAAGGTTAGTCGAGCTGGTATTATGAAATATATTCGATTGTAAATTGAGACTTCGATTACTTTTTAGATGATTGATTTTAATGGCTTCTAGAGATTTTTAATATTAAATCCTTTAGTGTGGTTATATAGGCAGCTGAAGGGGTTATAATCACAATGTCGTAGTTATGACTGCAGTTGATATGATTGACGTGTGTGTGTGTGTGCGGGAGGAAGGAAGGAATTATCAAGGGAATCGAAGCCCAAGCCATTCACGACTATATAGCACTGGGAAGGGTGCAGGATAAGGATTTGGTACGGGACGGTGGGAAAGGAATGGTGCCCCACCCCTTTGAACGGTCGGGGATGAACGCCGATCTGCATGAAGACGAGGACCCGTCGCTCCTACCGTCCAGCCCAAGGGTTGGGGTGGAAGGGAGGGGAAGAAGGGACGCTGACGGGAGGGGGGGGGAGGGGAGGAAGATGGGACGCAGGAACGGGGTCTTACCTTCCTGGAGGGTTCCGGTGGGTCCGGCCGGACCTAGTGACCTCAGGTTGTGTAACCTTAACGTCTCGTCCGTCCATTAGAAAGGTGGGAGTCTGAGGTGACCCAGGATGCTGGTTTCCATCCGCCAGTCCATCTCCCAAGATTTTGTCTGACCAATCGCGTTACTGTGATGTCAACTCTGGCACAGTAGCCCCTTGAGGGACTATGTTGTCATTTTGTCTTAAGTCCACCTGCAGTCTTCCATTGTATTTTATCCTCATAATTTTTGCATTGTGAGCAATGCTGTGTCGTGCGTGGGGCTTTTGTGCCGTCTGGTGTGTGTGTGTGTGTTGGTGTGTGGTGTGTGTCGTGTGTGTGTGATGTGTGTGTGTTGGTGTGTGTGTGTGTGTGTGTGTGTGGTTTGTGTGTGTGTGTGTGGGTGTGGGTTGTGTTTGTGTTTGTGTTTGTTTGTTTGTAATTGTGTGCTTGTTAGGAGCTTGTGTGCATGTTAAGGCTGGTATGTACACTAAGGATTGTAGTGTGGGCTAAAAACCCACGCTACATGGTGTTGTAGTTTTGAGCTAAAAATAAAAAACATAGTAGGGTGCACAATGAAACTATCCACCGCTGGCAGCAACAATAAAAAAGGAAATACTTGGCCAACTGCGCTAATCACCTGTACTCGAAGTGCAGGAACAAAATTTACCGGCTTTTAAGAAGCTACGCAACATCAGCGACTGTAACCTAAAGTGCGTCTATTACTCGCCATCTCACACGCCATCAGATATACGACAACGTTCTTTAATCCCTAAATGGGATAAAAACTCGCACTGGAATTTCCGTGAGCCTGGGCAGAGATGGCACAGCTGTCGGGAGTCGTTACGTAACGGGGGGAGTGCAACATTGTGGGTGTTGATTGCGTCAAATGCTCGTCGCATCCATCTGTTGCCGTTAATCTTCCCTGCCCATTTGTAAAATTTGTTTCAAGCAGCCTCTTCTTGAAGTCATTATTCTTTGCTATCAGATATGTGATTACACACTTAAGCCGATTATAAAGGGAAAGTAGCCTCGTCCCTACGTGCATGTTGAAAGTGTCCTTTCACGTATTTCTTAGAATCTCTGACACGTCCATCTAGCAGGTGTAACTCTGTAGTATATATTACAAGTATTTTATTTTTCAGAAGTCATCTTTCTCATTATATTTACTGTAGGTAGACGAATGTAACGGTCCATTTTTGTTTTATTTTCAGAGGTTATTCTACTAGACTATTAAAATTTGGTACAATGGTACTTTGATATATTACATTCGTTCTTAATAAAAATGCTTCACACGGCTTTCTCACACGTCCTTTGAATAAACTAATTGGTTCTCAGACCTCATGTTAATTAGAGCGCTTGCATGACTGCATGCTTACTCTAAAGTTATTGAACGTAAATTTATATATAAAAACCGAACGTCAGATGAATTAAGGTGAATACGTGAAGGCATCAGCTGCCGGTATCATATACCCTGGTCTGATATTGGGTATTAAACATTAGTAGGCCTATATCCTTTGTATGATCCCGGACAGTAAATCACTTTAGATTAGTCTATTTTCTACGATTTACAAAATTTAACGTTTGACTCGTGTAAAGTTGACCTCGACCTTCAGTACTTGAACGGAAACTACTAATGGTGCAGTGATTTTGCCACGATTCAAAAGCAGCACTACAAGCCTAAGTAAAAATCAGGCAGAACATCTTGCAATAGTCGCTGAAATTAAGAGAGCGTTGAGAGTTCTACACATCAGGGAAGAGTCATCAAGTTTCTGTTGGGATCCCCTCCCAAGTTGGGATATGTGGGAATGACCGAGCAGATGTGCTCGCTGCTGAAGACGCTGAAGGAGACCCTTATGAATACCTTCATACCCAAGACTCTACTACAAATTAGAGGTATTGTCAGGCAACATCACCGTGACAAGGTACATAGATGGAAAGGAGGATAGAAGCTCAAACCAGTGAATCTGTACGATGGTACAACATTGGTGCAGCTGGCAATCCCAATCAGTATGGCCGAAGAGGAGGAGGACGATGGAAGAGAATCAGTAATACGAGAATCCGTCCTTGGATTACAGATCTCCATGGAGATATGGAACTGGAAACACAGTTGAGGCAGGAAGTTGCAGATCTTGTGGTGAGAGTGATGGACACCGCCTTGACCACTATCTACGTGAATGTGAACCCCTGAGAGACATTAGAAGTATGTGTAGAATCATAAAACCCCACATTGTTGAGTTAGGAAAACACTAATTTGTCAATATTGATACTGTTCTTAAAAGATTTCCCCATTTTGCGCACCGCAAGATAACGTAAGCTTTTAAGGTTTGATAGATGTTAATCTTCTTGTTTGAGGAGCTGTTCACTTGAGACAGTAAGCAGTCCCAGCTGTGTCTGGGTACAAGTGACAGGATGAACAATCCAGCGGGTTTTTCTTCCTATGTGGGGAGTGTTGTACATGCTTGCTATGGGGTGTGTCCACTCACAAGATGAGTGGCTGCTGCCCAATAAACTCGCCACCGGTGCAAATTTAAAAAATAAAAAATATGAAGATGCAGTTGACAAGAGTTGTCTCGAAATATGCACACAAAATCTTGAGTTAATTTCGGGGCTTAGCGTCCCCACGAGCCGGTCCTAGACCAGGCCTCCTTTTGTTACACACCCCCAGGAAGAGCAGCCCGTAGCAGCTGTCTAACTGCCCAGGTACCTATTTACTTGCTAGGTGAACAGGTGCATTGGGTGAAAGGAAATTTGCCTAACCATTTCTGTCCCACTTGGGGATTGAAGTCGCCATTTCTGTCCCACTTGGGGATCAAACCCGGGATCCCTGGGGGACTAGAACTCCCGAGCCTGTCC
>WNGS01063839.1:11458173-11476959 GCA_020271785.1 Procambarus virginalis
TCAGTGCAAGTTTTCTAAATTAAATCAATTTATGTCACATAGTTATACTGTGTTCCTTCCCACCATCTTTATGCAGAGAATATGTCGTAAAATGTGGCTGAAACACAACATTTATATTCGCTCTTATTTTCTCAAATCAATTTCGCTTTTAAACCCATCATTATAAGATACCATATCTTCCCCTATATAATTTAGCCAGACTACTAGTGGTGATTGTTTTTTAGTAGAAAAGGTAACTATGAAATATATAAAGAAAAAATATATACTGAAATATATATACTTTAAGCAAAGAGGTCACACTGCCAGTGCAGGGAGAAAAGCATTTTTGTTACATCTTCAAACACAGTAGGCCTCTGGTGTGCGTGCATGCGGTACAGTATATATACATGCACACACATTCCTGATTCGATTCCCTGCCAAGGTAGAAACAAATGGACAGTTTCTTTCACCTGATACATCTTTTTCACAAGCTGTAGTAAGTAGGTACCCCGAGAGACAACTACCACAGCTTGCTTCCTGGGGATGCGTATGGTGTGTGTAATTACCTAAGTGAGTGTACTGGATGAGATATTTACTAATAAAGACCTAGGAAGAGTTTAGAATTTTGAATAATAAATGTTTTCTAAACACTTGGTAATTACATAGTTCTAAACATTTTGCGCCGGCCAAGTATGCACTTATTCCATGAAATCACAATTGGGCTGCTAGACGGCAAATCTTTTCATCAAATCAAGGATTTTTGTTAAATTCACACTAGAAAAGTTAAGGATACACTGTGCAGTATTTTATCATCACAAAAATAAGGTAATGATGAATTCCAAAGACTGAACAGTACAGCGAGTACATCATATACAGTACAGTATGTAAAATGAATCAATAGTTATCCTAAAAAAAACTTTAGGGCAATTATTATTTGCTTCCATTTTACATGTCTGGAGAATTTAGAGTGGTGTGGCTAATAGTTATACAGTACACTATCACAATCTTAAAAATAGTACTGTATAATTAAAGAATCTGAGCAAATACATGTCCCTCAAATTCTCATGCAAGCTAGTTAACTGTGTGTTACACAAGATGACCTTATGTAAGTTTAAATAAGATTGCAGTAGGTACAATCTTTCCATGTTGAATTGATAGCCAATATACAGTGTTTGAGCTAGGGACAGCATGAGCTACAGTTTTTCCCCAGAAATGATTTTACTACAGGATTTGCAAATTTCACAATCTTTCTGGATTTATTAACCAGACAAAGATTCCCTGAGTAGCATTATATACCAGTGAAAATTTTACACCATTAATAATTTCCTGCTGTCATAAAGTTAGGGGGATGCATACTGTACTTACTGTACTTTGCACAATTGAAAGTATGTATAAAAATTTCACAGGATACAGCCTGGCTCAAACCCTCCAGAGAAAATATGAAAATGTGGGACACATTTCCCATCAGCCTATAGTTTAATTCACAGCACAAGTTGGTGTAATCCCAATTAGAGTTTTCAACTATTTCCATTTTCATTGCTTTTACCTAAACTCTCCACTGATTTTGCAATTTCACATTCTTGATTTATTGGAAGTATAACATCTTTTTCTTCCTCACTGTCATCATTTACATAGTTTCCAGTGCCAGCAACTTTACCTGTGGCACCTTTTCTGGCTGGAATAACAGAAAGGAAAGATTCCTCCCAGGACTTTCCAGTGGTACCCCAAGCAAAATCCTGTATACGTGATCAATAGTCAATACTTTACGAGTCTTCATCTCAAAAAATCATCTATTGGAAGTTTAGCATGACTGATACCTTTCTCAACAGCCAAATTAAAGCAAAGTCCTTTGTGACCATTATGATCTACCAGTCCACCAATAACATAGACTTTTGTAACATCAAGAGATGTGATTACATTTTCAGACTCACTAGTAAGGTAAACAATCTCTTCCTTTGGAAAAATATCCATGTAAAACTCAGGCTTGAAAAAATATCCCAATTCTTGTAACCATTTTGTTTGGCCATAACAGCTTCACATTTTCCCTCAAAGCTGGTTACATAAAGCTGCATTGGATCTGACACCCTCCTGTTAGCACTGTAACACCGGCTAATTTGCTTGACACACTGCGACAGGTGTTTTTCTATCATAAGATCATCAAATGACATATCAATGGCAACTCGTTGTTTACAATTACTAGCAGCCATAGTCACCTCCTTCAGCCGTTTCCTGATGTTGCCACATGGTTCACCAGCTGCACGTTTGGCCTCCAGGCGCTGACGCAGTTTTTCTTTTTCTCTCCTTTTCCGTTCATGTTTAGAGTCAATCCATTTTTTACGTTTATTAAACTTTTTCAGCTGTCTTTTAGACAGTTTTTTGGATTCTGTTCCAATATTTGTGCTGATCAAGTCTTTGGTCTTTTCTTTGGCCTCTTCATCCTGACATGTTTCACTGTCCTCATTTAAATTAGCAGCAGCTGTTTCTTCTTCAGTTTGTTGCCTTATACCTGTCGAGTCATCTGATTCACTGCTCTCCATTTCTAGTAAAAAGATCTGTAAATGATAAGAGATAATGTTAGAAATGTTATATTCTATTATTGAAATAAAATTTTAATAAAACATGTCAATGCATTCTTCAATTAATAAACTGCAAACAGTAAAAGTACATTAAAACACAATGAAATATAATTGTTTCCAAAATGCTGCCAGGTTTTAATATTACCTAAAACTCACAACTTAATGCACATACAGTATTACCAATGTGAAATTTGTTTTGGCATTAACAAAAAATTACAAAGAATTATTCACATATGCAACTCAAGAAATGCTGAAAATAAACTACTGTATACAGCTCCAGAAGATGGATTCTCGTGCAAGACTGCTAAAAGTGAATAGTAGGAAAATAAAATGAATATTGTATTGGCTCAGATATAAGCTTCTCCCTGTAGACTAGATGCAACATTACTTGTAAAGAAATTTTCAAAGAGAATTTACTAGTGGGGGGGGGGAAGGTGTACCAATACCTAAGGTCTTTCACCTCCTGCCTCTTCCTTTCTTCTCCCCAACAGAACATTGTTTCCATAAACGAAAAACTTTGTTCATCGTTTATGTTTTACCTTCATGACTTTTATTACAAACTTGTACATGTTACTATTTTTTTAATTCTTTCCCAATCTTTACCTGTTAAATTTTTGTTTCAGCAGTTTATAAACAATTTAGATTATAAACAATAACAGTTTATAAACACACTGCATTCTTGTCCTTCACTGGCTCTTATCATAAAATTTCCCTTGATGCAACCATAATACATGAAAGTAACATCACACCTTATACTAAGTTCATATAAAAGACACCAATTTTTTATATATACTGTATACATATTCAATAGGACTGGATAGGATTAGATAGGTTAGGTTGTGTAAAAGAATAGCGATGACATAGCACGGCAAGACTTGAGGCCCTTCTTGATCCCTAGGCGGTAATGTAACATATAAAATTGGCAGTTCTTTATCAGTATACGGTACTATTTAGCAGAAGACAACTGTTTAACATTATTTCACGTTATTTAATGTATTTTGGAGAGGCCTGAATACAAAACACTATTTGTCAAATATTGATACTGTTCTTAAAAGATTTCCCCATTTTGCACCCGCAAGATAACGTAAGCTTTTAAGGGTTGATAGATGTTAATCTTCTTGTTTGAGGAGCTGTTCACTTGAGACAGTTAAGCAAGTCCCAGCTGTGTCTGGGTACAAGTGACAGGATGAACAACCCAGCGGGTTTTCTTCCTATTGGGGAGTGTTGTACATGCTGCTATGGCGGTGTGTCCACTCCCAAGATGAGTGGCGTTGCCCAATACTGTCACTATGGCGGTGTGTCCACTCACAAGATGAGTGGCGCTGACCAATAAACTCGCCTCCGGGCAAAATTAAAAAAAAAATTTAAATGCCTTATTCCACGGCCCCCTTGCCCTCAGTTCCAAGGTAATGGATCCCAACATAACTACGCCCGTCAATAACTCACAGATTTATCTCCAGGTTTCCACAATGCAGTTAGTGAGATATAACAACGGTGGAGCCGTCCGAGGCCACGAGACTTGCCACCCTTCACGTGCTGTTGACAGTGTTGGCGTTCTTGGCAGCAATCCTCAACAATCCGTTCTCGCGTTCGTCACGCTTTCATCCGTCTGGCCGGGGATGTAATTGGTAATAATCTCAGTTTCAGTTGATAAATATGAAATGCTTCACGTTTCCATAGGTTTTAGGTCCAAGACCAGGCCCTGGAACTGAGAAGTTATTCAGGGATATACAGACATACAGCTAAAGTGGTCACTCTACACTTACAGCTGAAACAATTACATTGCAACAGACATTTTAGATATATATATTCCCAAATTCATGAATTAATTACTCAACTGATTCCAGTACTAACCTGAGCCCTGAAGACAAATTTGAACTAAAATAATGCTGAAAAGGCCCTACACAGAACACAACTAGTGCTGAAATTATAACAAGGCTACTATATTACTGAAATATATATACATAATTGGCTTTATGGATGATTGATTATTTTCTACCACAAACGGCCATTTAGTTAGAACCACCCATATATTATTTTTAAGATAGGGGTGACAATGACATATTTCCATCTAGGGGAAACTTTCTCTTGGTCCAGTGATTTTCTGAATAGAAGTTTCAGTGTTTGACAGAGTTCGTAGGCCAATTCATTTGCAATTTTAATTAATTTCCATCCATACCTTTAGAGTCCTTAAGTTTGTTAATGTTCTTCCTGATTATGTTTCACATTACAGAAGTACTTCTTAATTCATCCTCTTCACTTGCTTCAAACATTTGTGTGGGTATTGGTACGTCGGTTAGAGAACAGTCACGCTACAGTGTAGTATTGAGAGCACTCAACCACAGATATTTAAAATGCTTTTATAAGTTCAAGTTATAATATCAGTTTACAATATTAGTATTCGTTAAACGCATTTGTATGTGCTTAGAGCAAAGTTTCACCACTACTGCAAGACATAATTACATTCTTAGTGGGTGATTTATTATTATATAATTTATTTATATAATAATAAATTATTTATTATTATATTATATGATTTATTATATTAAATGATTTATTATTATATAATTTATTTATATAATAATAAATCACGTCAATTATGGTTGGCGTTCGGTCAGATCAAATACCCAATTGGATCGGGCCAGTAAATGGATGGGTGACCACATGGACACCGCCACGCCCTCAACTTGACCTCGACGAGCGACTTCCTATCCTGGCATAGGGTATATATATAGCTCCTCGCCCTACTTAATGAAAAAATTAACAAATTGTGAAACTAGCTTCACAAGATTATTACTTGCTTAGCTAAATGAACTGTGTGACACAGTTCCTGAACCCATTATGTGCCTCTGTAACCCTTTCCACTACCGCCCACGGCATAGATATGGGGTGCATAATAAATGATTAAACTAATAGTTAAGCTCGCACTGGAATACTAATGAATGTAAAATGTAGTAAAGGAATGTTGATGTAGTGCTAACTGAACAACATGTGAACACAGAGGTAGTAGTTGTGTTCAGGAAGGAGTCCAGGAACCGCGCGTATCAACAATATCCCAGCCTGAATCACGCTCTCAACACAAAACTCATTAAAGAGAGAGCTGACTTCAACAAAATCTGCGCTACTCAGCAGGAGGGTATCTCTTGACACAATTTCTTGATGCTCTCATGTTTCTAAACATGGTTTTCATTGTTTACCAATTAACTGTTGTTGTCGTAGAGTAGTTTGAGGACGCACCATGCTATTACCCACACCATACAACCTTCCTGCGCAGCTCAGCATGGAGCCATATATATACCAGCCAACCTCACATACTGTATGGCTAAATTATTGCTCTTGTGGTCAGATGTTCAGATGAACAAATAGTCTCAGTATAACGTTAGTTCTGACTACCAGGTCTCTGTTGTCAGAGGATGATTTTAGATATGAAAACATATATATATGTAGATCAAACCACACACTAGAAAGTGAACGGACGACGACATTTCGGTCCGTCCTAGACCATTCTCAAGTCACAATCGACTTGAGAATGGTCCAGGACGGACCGAAACGTCGTCGTCCCTTCACTTTCTAGTGTGTGGTTTGGTCAACATATTTCAGCCACGTTATTGTAACTCCTCGTCTACATATATACATGTATATGTAACATGACCCACATGTCTTGCACAGTATAGTGTTTGATGATAATAATAATAATAATAATTTATTATGTCAGGAGACAGGAAGCCAGAGTGAATTCATACACTCATATGGTCCCGTTTGGGCATTTATTACTTTTATAATATAATAGTTGGCCGACGTGGATCTCCATAAGTCTAAGGGCGGGCTTCCTGTCCCCGACAACAGAATTACACTTCATAAATATCACATAAATTCATTAGTCATTGCAGTATGACTTATTGCCTGCCATGAAAACTATGTGATCCAATTATTTTTTCCACATACCATAATGATAACAAAATAATCACTGCAACAGAAACACAATAATGATCCTTGCCATCTCTATTGTGATCATTACAATAATAATCATCACCATAATAACCACAATTTTTAATGATCATCACCACCATAATCACCATACGGCCATCAGCAGACATTTTAGTGACTGGGGGTGGGGGGGGGGGTGAACGGGTGAAGGCCTCACATGCATGTATATATATATACTTCCTGAATCTTCTTAGCAGCCAGCCTTCCTTGCTGCCCCGGTCTCTCTAAACTGTTTATCACCAGCTCACTGTTAGCGGCGCCACGCGCGTCCCCTGGGAAGGACTTCTGTCCTCGACATTCAACACGAGAAAAATAATTCATATATTTCCTGAGTTTTCTGCGCGCCTTTTGCCAACATGGCCAACAACCCTCTCTTTCCCTTTACCCAACATCGTGAACTTCCCTATCTTTCCTAAATGTGACCAACAGTCTTCCTACTATTCCAAGTATGGCCGACAACACGTACAACTCTTATCAGCTTGTGACTGGCAGGCACCACTTGAAAAAAGGGTGGGAATGTATCCTTGGAAAAGGAGGATGATAACTAACCCTCCGAGAGGAATTTTTTTTTTATTTACAAGGCATTCGGCGAATGGCTGATCTTCACACACTGTGATACCATCTAGGCTTCGGGAGCCATTAAACCCACGCCACTCTAGCAAGGTATGCACAACAGGCGCTTCTCTGTTTCTCTGGCACAGGTGTAAAACAGCTTAGCGGGAATCAGTAAAAAATCCTAGTGATTATTCACAAATGTAAAACTACGAACAAATATAGCAGTTTCCCATGAACCGGTATCCAGAGTGCAGCGCCCTATGGACCTGTATAAAGATAAGACAGCTCCTTAAAATTCAACAACGGAATGAACGCTAGAAAGATGTCCTTCCTCCTGTAAGTTGAGATGCAGGAGATGTACCATATTCATAATGCAAAACAGGAAATGCTATTTGGATGCACACGGGAGATGGAGCATTGCGTACAACGTAACTAACTGGACGAAGATTACTCCAGACTGGAGGAGGGGAGGGGAGACAGATGACGAAGAATCTATTAAGCCACACGGAAGCAGCAGCACACTAGGAAGAGTCGTCACAAGGGCAGCTGGGATCTGAGGCACCAGGAACCCTCCTTGCGGTCTCTCCTCGCAGATCTCTACTGCATTCTTGGTTCCTTGTCTGGTGTTAAGGTTAGCGTTGGAGGTGCGTGCATCGCTTGCAAAGAAATAAACATTGGTGATAAGAACTTCTAACGGAGCCAGGCTTTTGTTTCGAGCGTGCGGGTTCCGGGGTAGCATGGCGCAGTGTATGATTAAGAGCACAGGTGTAAGAAAAACCATTTATTGGGCTTCTTGGTATATCCGGTAGAGCGTACTGGGACTCGGTGTGGCAGTGCTCAGAGAAGACAAGTCCTAACACCACCTGCCATAGAGGATCTTGCGTCCTGGTCCAACACTACCAAATTCTCAAAATTTTAACACTAGAAGATAAAGCTCACTACCACAATCTACAGTAGAAAACATGTTTTTTGGGTACAGCAGTCTACAATCTGTATAATTTTTGGAGGACAGGTTGGAACAAAATATAAATAGTAAAGGACAACTGTATTGACAATAACAGACAAAATTGATGGTACTACAAATAATAATAACAATGATATATTAGTAATAATATTAGTTATTGATGCTCTCAGTAAAGAAGTGGAGTGAGTGAAGGTGTTTGAGGCAGCCACGCCATGCTCCGAGCCACACAACACCAACTACCAGAATATGGAGGGATACACGTCTGAAATTTAGTGAAGCCTCTTGTAAAAAATATTGCAATTGATTCTGGATAATTTTTTTCCTTGAGAGGGACCCATGAGCCTAAGCTCGACCCTGCAAACTTAAACAAGGTGAATACATTTATTTATTCATTTATTTATATACAAGAAGGTACATTGGGATTCTGAGGATACATAGTATAGTAATTACAATCTTGTAAAGCCACTAGTACGCGCAGCGTTTCGGGCAGGTAAATATACACACATAATCAACAAAAGTTATACATTAGTTATTTGTCTGTTGGTCTAGTTACTTAACTGACAATATTATATAAACAGATTTATAACCGCCAAAACCAGTGTCAATATACAATAGGCTACTATTTCTTTATCAACCAAAATATTTCCCTAAATGCATCACTTCCGCAGTTGATAGAACAGTTGAAAGTTGAGCAATATTCTTCGAAATATCAAGAGACAGTTCAGTAATAGACACTCACACTTCAGTAATGTATTAATAGGAATCAGATGTGATGATTTGCTTCAACTTCATTATTTTCCAGAACGTAAAATGACGTCACTCATGACGCAAGTTCACCAGCCAATCAGATGCCGATATTAAAAGTACAAAGCTGAGGTTCTATCGATTAATATTCTTCCATATATTTTCTTGACTTTGAACAAGTATTTATATATTACATTCATATAAGTAAAAAATCTTACTATCAGTATATTAAAAAAAGGAACCTTGATGCCATGAACAGCGTAGAATATAAATAAATATTCATCTACAGATGAAGAGTTCATTCAACCAATGGGAGGAGTTCCCGCCCAGTTCCAGGAGAGAGAGAGATGACGTCACGGCCGCAGCCCGCGGACCTCTCCGACACCGCGTAACTGCGCGGTTATTTCCCCGCGGTATTGCCAAGACACACGATAAAGCAGAAGACTGGGGAGGAAACGAGCTAGTAGGAAAGATCGAGTCGTTGCAAAATGCGGAAATGTGCGAAGTGTGACGCAGAGGACCTGTGACTCACTCAACATGCGCGTACTGAGAGTTTACTCTCAGAAATCAAGGGCAACATTTTTTTACATTTTATTATGAATAGAGGGAGGGGAATTACAAGGGAAAGGCACCGGGAAGCACTATATAGCACTAGGAAGGGGATCAGGATACATGGGAGACATCTCCCGTCCACGAGGCTAACCATAGCCCGGGCTTCTTGCCCCGCTCCTGTGCCAGGTAAGTTACGGGCTCACCATAGCCCGTGCTACTTGGAACTTGTTCCGAGTAGCTGAATCTATAACAACAGATCAGGATAACGATCTGGGATAGGACGGGGGGGGGGGAAGGAAGGAATGGTGCCCAACCACTCGGACGGTCGGGGATTGAACTCCGACCTGCATGAAGCGAGACAGTCCCTCTACCGTCCACCCCAAGTTGTTGCTTATTGTGATCAGAGACAAAAACTTCTGAGTAATTTTCGTAATCACGAAAAATATAAGTTTTCTTCTTATTGAAGTTTTTTATTGTCTTTGTGTATAAATTATCCTAAAGTTATAACTGGCAAACGGTAAGTTTGATGTTTTGTCTAGGTCACACGAGGCTAAGTTTGATGTTTTGTCTAGGTCACACGAGGCTAAGTTTGATGTTTTGTCTAGGTCACACGAGGCTAAGTTTGATGTTTTGTCTAGCTCACACGAGGCTAAGTTTGATGTTTTGTCTAGCTCACACGAGGCTAAGTTTGATGTTTTGTCTAGCTCACACGAGGCTAAGTTTGATGTTTTGTCTAGCTCACACGAGGCTAAGTTTGATGTTTTGTCTAGCTCACACGAGGCTAAGTTTGATGTTTTGTCTAGCTCACACGAGGCTAAGTTTGATGTTTTGTCTAGCTCACACGAGGCTAAGTTTGATGTTTTGTCTAGGTCACACGAGGCTAAGTTTGATGTTTTGTCTAGCTCACACGAGGCTAAGTTTGATGTTTTGTCTAGGTCACACGAGGCTAAGTTTGATGTTTTGTCTAGGTCACACGAGGCTAAGTTTGATGTTTTGTCTAGCTCACACGAGGCTAAGTTTGATGTTTTGTCTAGGTCACACGAGGCTAACTTTGATACATTGTCTAGGTCACACGAGGCTAAGTTTGATGTTTTGTCTAGCTCACACGAGGCTAAGTTTGATGCTTTGTCTAGGTCACACGAGGCTAAGTTTGATGCTTTGTCTAGCTCACACGAGGCTAAGTTTGATACTTTGTCTAGGTCACACGAAGCTAACTTTGATACTTTGTCTAGCTCACACGAGGCTAACTTTGATACTTTGTCTAGCTCACACGAGGCTAAGTTTGATACTTTGTCTAGGTCACACCAGGCTAACTTTGATACTTTGTCCAGCTCACACGAGGCTAAGTTTGATACTTTGTCTAGATCACACCAGGCAAAGTTTTTTTCCCTTAGTTAAAACACAACAATACATGTACATATAATATAGCAAGGAATATCCTCATGTACAGTACAACAAGAACAAAGCTCTATTGCAACACTCATCCATCTTACCCCCAAAAAATACACGATAGAATCAGACAATAATTACATACAATCAATCCATGCATCAATATACAAACACGGAACCACGCAGGGCTTATACACTATTCCAATCACAGCGGCTGTCAAGGTAACCATACAATATGAACAATGCATGAAGGGGGAGGACCATTAGCATACAGAAATACAAGCAGTTGCAACTTAGGACTACTAGCAGCAGTTGCAACTTAGGGCTACTAGCAGCAGTTGCAACTTAGGACTACTAGCAGCAGTTGCAACTTAGGGCTACTAGCAGCAGTTGCAACTTAGGGCTACTAGCAGCAGTTGCAACTTAGGGCTACTAGCAGCAGTTGCAACTTAGGGCTACTAGCAGCAGTTGCAACTTAGGGCTACTAGCAGCAGTTGCAACTTAGGGCTACTAGCAGCAGTTGCAACTTAGGGCTACTAGCAGCAGTTGCAACTTAGGGCTACTAGCAGCAGTTGCAACTTAGGGCTACTAGCAGCAGTTGCAACTTAGGGCTACTAGCAGCAGTTGCAACTTAGGGCTACTAGCAGCAGTTGCAACTTAGGGCTACTAGCAGCAGTTGCAACTTAGGGCTACTAGCAGCAGTTGCAACTTAGGGCTACTAGCAGCAGTTGCAACTTAGGGCTACTAGCAGCAGTTGCAACTTAGGGCTACTACAGCAGTTGCAACTTAGTACTACAGCAGTTGCAACTTACGACTACTAGCAGCAGTTGCAACTTAGGACTACTAGCAGCAGTTGCAACTTAGGGCTACTAGCAGCAGTTGCAACTTAGGGCTACTAGCAGCAGTTGCAACTTAGGGCTACTAGCAGCAGTTGCAACTTAGGGCTACTACCAGCAGTTGCAACTTACGACTACTAGCAGCAGTTGCAACTTAGGACTACTAGCAGCAGTTGCAACTTAGGGCTACTAGCAGCAGTTGCAACTTAGGGCTACTGATTACCATAGTCGAATAAAAAGCCTGAGCCGGGATAAAATTTTACCTCGTAGTATATATAAAACATATATAACAGCATATATATAAAACACAATTGCGTCTCTTTTTTTGGTTAAGTTAGGATAGGTTGGGTTGGGGTGGGTTTACTTATAGATTAATGATGACGTAAAGTGCGGAAAACTCGCTCAGTCAGGGCTCTAGACCCGTCTCATAACTGCTCCATGCGCGCGGGAAATTCAAGCCGGTTAGAAAAATGGTATGAAATAAGTAACAGTACTTAATCGATGATTAAAGCTATCATTATTTGTTAGAAATAATGAATTCTTATAATTTTATAAGAATTTATAATTCTATAATTTTAAGAGAAATACATTTTTATTGCATATAATTTTAAATAAATCAGAAACAATAACTTAATAAATGCCAGCAGTTTTTTATTAGGCAAAACATAAATTTTGAAGTAAATGATTCACAGTACTTCAATATTTCAGAAAAAGGCTAGACCCTTAATACAATAGCTAAAAGCAGAGTTGAGAAATCCAAACTTTACTGCTAATGTAAGAGATTCTTGTGGGCCAGTCCTTCTAATCCGAGTTACATGATGCCAGAGAGAAGGAGACTGAATGAATAGATATGAGAGGCGGATCCAAGTTTGGCACTTTGTTAAAGCAGTATATCGTGGCGGGACATTCCAGAAGCCAGGAGAGTCGGTGGCCGGTGGCTGAGTGGACAGAACACTGGACGCGTGATCCTGTGGTCCCGGTTCCGGCGAGAAACAATGGACAGAGTTTCTTTCACCCTGATGCCCCTGTTACCTAGCAGTAAATAGGTACCTGGGAGTTAGTCATCTGTCACGGGCTGCTTCCTGGGGGGGATGGGGTGGAGGCCTAGTCGAGGACACTAAAGCTTCGAAATCATCTCAAGATAACTAGCCTCATACACGACAGTGCGAGCAGGGACCACCTCGGGTCAACCATGTGATCTCAACATTCATCGCTGACCTCATCCATTAATATATGCCCGATGTCGACTCCGTCAACTGCAGCAGAGGGCCGGACTCTGGCCCTCATTGTCCAGCACACGGTTGAAGTTGGGGAGATGGGGGAGGTGAGGGTTCCCCCTATAAAATGATAGTATCTATATAGTCCTATAGCGGTTGTGGAGGAACACGACACTCCATATAAAATATGGTGTCGCACAAAAGTAGTCTACGCTGTGTACTGTTCATTTTGTAGAGGGCTCGAGTAAGAAGGTAAGTCTGTTAGTTTAGGAAAAGGTTATAGAGACACTTATATAATGGCCTCAGGAACTGAACACCAAAACGCATTTTGGTAAGCAAGTTAGTCTTGATTTGCTTATCACACAGTTTAATGAATGATTATTTCAACAATGGGTTTCAGAACGACCACAAGTATATTTTAAGCTAAGCAACTTACATATGCTGTGAGCAAGTTTCATAATTTGATTTGCTTATCAAGCACACTACCCCCCACCCCCCCACCCCCTTCCCTTCCAGCCACCAGGCGGAGGTGGAAATGTTGCTGTGACCCGCATTGATCATCTACAGTTAGCAAACTGCGGATATTTGGCTAAAATTTCTGGTAGTAGATAATTTTGAATGAAATATTTACATAATTCTTGAACATTTGTTATATAGTTGTCTCAAAATCTTTTCGCAGGGAGTGCGAATAATTTTGCTGACAGTTCACATTTGGTCAGATCTACATCAGCAGATAATGCAGGTACCCAGAGTTACATATAGTCGACATTTAGGAGTCTGCTGATTTGATTGTAGTTTAGTGCCCTAATATCCACCAGTCAAGGGTTAAGCAAACGCAAATCCACCTTCTCCACTGGTCGGTTGCCTCTCATCTGCTCCTCTGCCGTTTTCTCTGAACTCCGCCGTGTTGTATGGAGTACTGAAGTCACTACAGTTCTCCCCCCTCTAACAGACGACGAGGTATCAGGCTAAGGCAGGAATGGCTAAGGCAGGGCGGAGCACGGTGCGTCCCGCGCGACTAGAGCGACCTCACCATGTTGACGTCGCCGTCTCTGTCGTCCATCAGCAGGCGTCATCAGCAGGCGCTGGAAGGCTCGGATCTGGAGATGGTATTGGTAGATGAATGAAATCAATAGTATCTATAGATATTAATATTTTTGGATGACAGATTACTAATTATAGGACTGAATAAAGGACTACTATAACAGATCACGCACTGCCGTTTCTCTTCTGCTACCGCCTTAATTACTGACGCGCCTTTAAATGAGGAAATTATCTTAATACATGAAAAGAATCTAGGTTGCCTGTACACCCCACGAAGCATCTCACTATGACACTTGGCCACTTTCCAGTAAGACGCTGCTAGCGGGAGATGCTGGGTCCTAGCGGTAGCTCTCCATGTTTAGAAGGATAGCAATTTTGTAATCGGTGTCTCTCAAATGCTGCTGCTCACTGTGACAATCCAGTTTACAGTGAGACAACGTGCAGAGTTCCACTTCCTTGCGGGAGATGCTGAGCCCTAGCAGTAGGTTCTGTCGTGAGGTATACTAGTTATGCAACCCGCGTTCTTGAAACGTCATTTCTCACTATGACAGAGAGTCCTGCTTGCAATGAGCAAACGTGCGGGATTGACCACTTTCCAGCAGCTCTTCTGCTAGTGTTGTGGAGTCTGTATCTGGAGTGAAGATATCCTCAGGTCTGATACAGAAATCACAGACTCTAAAAGGTCTGGAAGCTTTAGTATAAAAAAGTTACGATTCGTTTAGATTTGACACACGTACGCACACACACTGGGGGGGGGGGCGGTGGCTGAGAGGACAGCACGCTTGATACGTAGTCATGTGGACCGGGGTTCGATTCCCGGAGCCGGCAGAAACAAATAGGCAAAGTTTCTTTCACCCTGATGCACCTGTTACCTAGCAGTAAATAGGTACGTGGGAGTTAGTCAGCTGTCACGTGCTGCTTCCTGGGATGTATGTGTGTGTGGGGAAAAAAAAGTAGTAAGTAGTAGAAGTAGTAGTAGTAGAATTGATTGACAGTTGAGAGGCGGGCCGAAAGAGCAGAGCTCAACCCCCGCAAGCACAACTAGGTGAATACACACACATTTAACCATAAAGACCTGTCGGTATTAGGTATCTTTGCAATTGCTTTAACTATTACCGGTACCGTGTTCATGAGGATATATTCATAATGCATCCAAAGTTTGGAAGGACAGGTACTAACCACATTCCCCTGCGAGATAGGGATTTTGAGTATCTTATATAGTCTAGGCTCCAGGCCGAGTAGGGAAACTGTATATGTGTTAGATACACGCATAAGGTACTTTATTTTTAAGATATATGCATAGGGTACTGTATTATTTAGATACAGATGGGGTTCTTTATTATAATACAAGCATGGGAGGGTTCTATATTACTAAGATACAGGCAAGTGGTGCTGTATTATGAAGCTAGTTGAAAATTGAGCAACTTGTCTTGAAAGCATCCACTTCACTATTTAGATAACAGGCCCATGGAACTCTGTGCTACTTGTATTCAGGCTAATAGGATGTGTTACATCTTAGTATTTTTCACACCATAGTGTGTCACACTTCTTTAAACATGTGTCTGTTTTAGCTGATCTCATCTATGAACCTTCACTGGCGTTCCAACACACACACTGACACTGGCTACGGACTCGAACAACTCTCTTGAATCGATAATAACCTGCACTTTAATAATGAAAACTGTAAAGTCTACACGGCTAACCTTGCGTAATATGTTTCCACAGGTATTAATAATCTGTCCTGAAGAATACACGAATACATAATGTGTACTTAACGACGCTCGACACTGAACTCCCCTTTATTGTCTTAAACTGAGTTGTGACTAAGCGATGAGTCTCTAATAACCTTAGGATCTTATACACAAAATCTAGTATAATGGCCTCATTATAGACAATGAGGTTAACATGGATGACTTTACGATAACTGTACCGGATATTGGATTACACTAGAGATCAATATCTTACCTTTGGGATAAATTATGTATCTTACGCAGTAAATGTTTGCTTATATTAATAATATTTAGCATAACTAAGACTTAATTAATTAAATAACTAATGTTATTTTCCTTCATTAAATCCGGGTAAGAAACAACAATAGAAAAGAGCACATTCTAACAAAATTTGTTAAAAAAAATACATACGATGCTTTCAACTGGCAAAGAATTTCATTTCATTTCAGAATAACATTTCATTTTAACAAATATTATCAGACGAAAAGTCTATCTTTTAAGTTTTCTGAGTTTTTGGGAAGAGATTAAAATGATTAACGAACTATTGTATTTTAGAATCTAATTTCGTATCATCAACCGATTTCAAGATTGATATTTTCGATGAGTGACCATTCTGCGAGATGGGGGATTTCTTAGCATTTCATAGCTATCCAAACCGCACATCAGAGAGTGAAGAAATGACGTTTTGGTCCGTCCTGGACGATTAGCAAGTAAGATATCCCCATTATACATGATAATATTTCAGGACGGCCGATTGTCGCATGTGTGGTTTGGTTAATATATCTTCAGTCACGTTATTGTGACTCCACCTGCATTTCATAGCTAGCTCTCGACACAATCTGTAATCATATAGTTAAGGGTAGCTGCAAAAATGTCAATGAACTTAATTACGAGCTGAATTATGATAATAAAAAGTTTATAATCTTAAATTTTGGGAGAACGTGCTACAAGTGGTCCACGAATCTAAATTGAAGTTAATCAATTCTTCGTAATTCTGGAAAAAACAGTAAGTAATTTGATCGTAAGAGGTATTATCAAAGTATATATCGAACTGCTGTAAATCAGCCTCTGAGAACTATACAAACACCCATGACTATGTAACAAGGGGTGACACATTGTAATCTTTTTCACGGAAAAAGGCACCCGTTCTACAAAGCCCCCTTTTACTCCACTGGTGAAATTGAATGCGAGATAAGATAAACTGCAGTGAACTAACGTGAGTTCTCTGTATTGCCACTCATGTGAGTCCCTTATAATATTGTTGACAACAGTGCCCCGCAGTTGTTGTTGTTGTTATAGATTCAGCTACTCGGAACAAGTTCCAAGTAGCACGGGCTATGGTGAGCCCGTAACATACCTGGTATAGGAGCAGGGCAAGTAGCACTGACTATGGTGAGCCAGTAGCGGACTTACCTGGCACAGGAGCCATCCTGCCCGCAGGATCTGCTTCATGTTTATAGAGCTACACCCAATCAGGTCCATGTACCACCCCCCCACACACAGCAGTGTTGGTGAATTAAATATTCCCCTTCAAAAGGAGGCCAACACTATCCTTGCCTCCCCCCCCCCCCCCACCTTTCTCGTCGTCCCCACACTTTCATTACCACTCTGAAACCTCCAATGAAAAGTACATATTGCGAATGGGTAATACCCATGGTGTTTCACAATTAGACATACTAAGAACCTAATAATAAACTCTCATGTTATATCAAGGGACATTTGGCTAGTAAATCTGAACCAGCTTCTTGTGTGTTAAATTTTAAATTCCTACTAAGATGTAAGGAAATAACCCGAAATAAGACGAATAGCGTATTATTTTGCATCCAACTTGACATTTCCGAATTCTTGGATTCGCTTGTTATTTTCATTCTGTCTGCGGATGTCAAGCACGCTTGTATTCTGTGAAATTGTTTATGTTGAAGCAAATTTGTTTAGGTCATCTTTGTGCTCTATCCTGACTCAATCTGGGAGTTACAGTATTTGCGTTTTTATATGACAAAAAAGAGAAAAATTAACAGAAAACTCTTCGTAAATCAAACTCAGTTTTTAAAATCTAAATTTAAAATTGCTGTCTTAATCATACCAATTTAACAGAAATTTAACAAGTAAACACCAGTCTTCCAAATATCTGACTGGGTTAGGGGTAGCTAGAGCTCAGTAGCTGCTCCTAACCCATTATAACACAAACAATATGGATAAAGGTTAGAAAAATGCGATGTACGAAATCCCTGAGCACGACTTACCCGTATCCTGTAAATATTGGTGTTTATTCTTACATGAATTTATGATTACGGAACGCATCTAGTCTACTGTACTGGGCATTCGAGTATTCTGATAAAGCTTATGTTTTTTACACTGTCGTGACTAATATGTGTAAAGGCGATTTTAAAGTAGGTCATCTCTATGTTTCCGTTTTCAAGAGTCGAATTGCTAACTCCCTCTTATCACCACGACATCCGATCACTGACTAAACAAAGCGAGACTTATCTAAAAGACACCCATGACTAATATTATATAAACAAGTCATTGCTGACTGCCCCCTTCTCTCTCTCTCTTTTTTGTTTTGTTTTAACTAAAACTGGGTTTATAAGAGCTGTCAAACGACGTACCTAGTGAAACTGCAAGCAAGAGCTGTTATCCTACCTCAGCTCATCTGAAGCCTACTCCTAGAAACTTATTTATTTCATGAGAATGTACTTTGAAATTATCCCATAGGAACTATCATATAAGGAACCTGGTGAAACTGCAAGCAAGAGCTGTAATCTGCCTCAGCTCAGTTGAAACCTACTCCAGAGGCCCATTTGCTCTCTCTCTCTCTCTCTCTCTCGTCCTCGGGACACTTGAGGGTCCCGGGTTCAATTGGCAGGTGGGAGAGAAATCGTTAGGGACGTTTCCTTCACCTAATGTCTCTGTTCACTTAGCACCAAACAGGTACCAGGAGTTGGGAAATTGTTGTGGAGTTGCGTCCTAGGAAGGGTTAGCACAATTAAAAGCTTGAACTATACCCCAGAGCACAGTCTCATTAGATATAGATAAAAATACTAATTCACAGCTTTGTGGTCATCCTTTGCAGACTATACAAAAATCATTAAAATTACTTCTATAGAGATTGCTGAAAAACTGCAAGCTGATATCAGTTGTCTTCAATTGCACAATGGAAAATAACACATGTATAAAAGTGATACATAGTAGATACTTAGGTACTGGTAAAAA
>WNGS01063839.1:11485114-11539410 GCA_020271785.1 Procambarus virginalis
TTAAAAACTTAAAATACAAGGTATAAGACTTAGTCAGATCTCATAGAAGGTAAAGGATCTGGGAATAATGATATCTGATGATTTATGTTAGTTAGCATAACAAAGAGATACAGCATCAGATAGGAAAATTATAGAATGGATTATGAGAACCTTCAGATTAGGGATTCCATCACAATCTCATATTATACAAGTCACTTATGCTGTCGAATACCTTGATTTCTGCTCTATACTTACTTCTCCTTTCTGAGCAGGAGAGATTTCTGAAATGGAGGGAATACAGAGAAAATACATCATGCATAGGCACAAGAAAGCACCTAAATTATTGGGACAGTCTTAAAGCTCTCAAACTGTTATCTCCAGAAAGGGAAAGAGAGAATTGTCACATAATATACAGTAACAGAAAATACTGGAAGGTCAAGTCTCAAATTTTCTCAGTATATAACAACATACTGCAGTGAATGACATGGTATGAAATGCAGAATTGAGCCAGTGAAGAGTAGAGGTGCCATAGGTACAGTCAGAGGTCTACAGCTATTTTAACATCATTCTAGCAAACAGTGCCTCGAGAGAGCACTGGGTGATGACCAGGCCGTGGGGACACTTAAGCCCCGAAACCATCACAAGGTAAGGTAAGGTAGCATAGCTCCAATCTGACATCAGCCTGTTAAGCCAAGTTATCACATCACACTTGTCCCTAGGCTGGGTTTGAGGACTAGAAAACTTCCAGAAATACTCCAGGTATACTCCAGATACAGTAGTAGTTCAAACATGATACAACCTTGATACAAACCAAAAGTATATATATTCTCCAACAAAACAAGTTATTAATTATATATTATACAGGGTAAAGTAGCACAAATTGTTCAAGAAGCCGTGATATCTTCTCGGTGAATCCCCATAGTTGAATCCCCATACTGCTCATAATCTGAGACTTGCCTCATTGTTTTCAAGTTTATATTTCAAGTTTTAGTGATGATATTTCAGTGGAGATATTTAAAGTTTTAGTGATGCAAGAAACATCAAAATAATACCTGTACTTGAAATTGGGGGTTTCAGATAAACTCCAATAAATGTAAAATAATAATAAATTATTTAATACACACATCAATCCAGTTGCCAGACATGGGGTTGCATTTTATATTTGTGTTACTTGCTTTCCTTTCTAGTTTATTACCAGAACCATAACACTACTGTATTATATTTGTTTATTTACAAATTATATTTTTTACTTTGGAATAAATAGCACGGTCTTGCAAATCTGCTTTGTAGATTTTGTACATGTTTTGTATTTTGGTACTGTAATACAATACAATCCAATACATTGCATAGAATTATAATACTTTGTTGTTTAACAAAAACAACAAAGTATTGTAAACAAAAATGAAAACAAATATAAAAGACAGCCTAAATAATGTATAATAATAGTGATTGCAACAAATACATAACTAATATATTTTAATTTCAGCCTGCAATGCGTGAAGTGGGAGCAATGTCTTCAGATGACATCATTTCTAGGACACGCCTTTTGGAAAATGAGATTCGTATCATGCGTCTGGAACAAACAAGAATCACACACGAGATCCAGAACCAGCGAGACAAAATCAGAGAGAACTCTGAGAAGATTAAAGTCAACAAAACATTGCCATACCTGGTGTCTAATGTCATAGAGGTCAGTAGAATGGTTTCTCTGCTATATATTTGTCTACATCAGAATTAGTTTGGTTAGGCCAGTTTTTTTTAATCTTTGTCTGTACCTACATTCCAGCTTTTTAAACTGATCAATCAATACTGTAATAGCATTTCTTCATTTTACACAGAATTTGCTTATCCACTACATACCTTCACCCTTCCCCAACATTTTATTTAAAGCCCTCTCACAGCAGTCATATTTTCATCAATTTCATCAATTGCTAAAAAGAACTGAATCAATAGTTCATCATATTTAACATATTTACTCCTAATAGCTCATGTTAATCCTATGCACAAAGTATACACCTTCAAAACTCCAATGCATTCTTAAAAAAGATAGTGGGTGTACCTGTGGTACACTCACTATCTTTTTTATATAGATTACATTAAAGTACTGTATGTATAAGAGGCATAACAACAATCTAACATAACCTGCCCTATGCCTAATATAGGGACTCTTAGGCCTAATTTAGTTATAGATAGGAATGGTTAGGTTTAGTTTTGCTTTCTTTCTCAGGACCTCTGCATAATCATGAATACAAAACATTTTATTTATTTTTTAATGCAGTTATTCTTATGGTACATTTCATCCACAGTTAATATTGGTACTATAATTTTGTGATAATGTATAATGCTCTTACCTTTACCCACATATACATACATACCCAAAATAACCATAGTGTTATAAAAAGTAAGTCCATTCATTGTGATCACCGGTACATTTTTGGATGGATGGGGGGGGGCAAGAATCACTTCCATATGTCAAGGCTGGAGGTATCATACTGTCTATCTTTACTCCCATAGAATATTTATACCTTTAATTACATTATTCACCTCTCCTGCTGCTCTTCTCCCACTCGTAGCCCCTCCTCTTATTTCGCCTTCTCTACTCCCATATTTTATCAAACTACCCTAAAGTATTAAAAACATACTAGCTCTTCCAGTATCTCTTCCACATGTTTATCCAATTCTAGTCACTTGTCTTGCCACTCAATAAGTATCTACAAAATCCCTGACATACTGTTCACTTCAAACACCATGGCAACTGGAAATATTAGACAGCTGCCACATTTATGTTTTACTGCTAATAGCAATATTTTGTAAATTGTAGGAGCAATATATAGAACAAATTAAAATCATGTGTAATTTACAGAGAAATTTCCTCAGATTTTGGATGTTGATCCCAATGAGTACGGTGAGGAGGACGGTGCTAATGTGGACTTGGATTCTCAGCGCAAAGGCAAATGTGCTGTTATTAAGACCTCCACACGCCAAACATATTTCCTTCCTGTTATTGGTCTTGTAGATGCTGAAACACTGAAGCCTGGAGACTTGGTAGGTGTGAACAAAGATTCTTATCTCATCCTTGAAACTTTGCCTGCTGAGTATGATTCTCGTGTTAAGGCCATGGAAGTGGATGAGCGTCCAACTGAACAGTACAGCGACATTGGTGGACTGGATAAACAAATTCAAGAGCTAATTGAAGCTGTTGTCCTACCTGTCACCCATAAGGAACGCTTTGAAAATCTAGGTAATAAATACAGTACAGTCTTCCATCACCATCATGCATGTTCATGTACGGTAGACAATTCATATACCGTATAGTTTTAATGTGATCTGTGTAGTTTTGGTATACGAACACTGCCATTTCACATGGTTGGCCACTACACCTAAATTTGGACAAACCCATTATGTATGACATTGTATTTCTCTTCATTTTTAATACTCTTTAGCCAATATACTCCACTAAACATTTCATAAAAGCTCCAACTCTCGTTAAATTTTCTATGGTGTTTGAAAAAATTATATAGTGATTCAAAAATGTGGATGATTGTAAACCTAAGTGTATTATTATGCATTTGATACTTCCTGATATAAGGCTGTTGTATAAAATGGAGAGGCTGGCTAGCATATCTGGATAAGGGATACTTGACAGTAAATAGTGGCGCAGATGTATATTAAGAAGGGTCCCTCTAGGTATGATCCTGTTCCTAATCTGTTTGAATGGCCTACCAGAGCAAATGTGTTCATATATGGTATATCAATGCTTGTAGATAGTGCAAAGCTGATGATAGGGAAACTGAGGACTGTAGTGTTGTGAATAATGCTTGCATCTGTTCACCTTGAAAATTGTAACACCACAACCACACCAAAAACTATCATTGCACCACTGAACACCATAACCTCTTCCCTCCCACCTTACAGTAGCCTATATTCATTACACCAGCTTAAATTCACAATGCTTACTGCATTTATATTCCCTGTATTCATTATATTTCCTTTATCATCATAATCCATTTATTCATATTGCCTTTATTAATTATACTGTATTTCTTAGTTTCATCATATCACCCTATAATCATTTCACCTCTTGCATTCATTACATAATTGTGTTTTTAATAACAACATTGTCTGTTAATACACATATAGTGAATTTTAAAATGATTGAAAACTAATTAATTGTCTTCTTTTGTACTGTGCAGGTATCCAACCTCCTAAAGGAGTTCTGCTGTATGGACCTCCCGGTACTGGGAAAACTCTTCTGGCACGAGCGTGTGCCGCACAGACCAAGTCTACTTTCCTAAAGTTGGCTGGACCTCAATTAGTTCAGATGTTTATTGGTGATGGTGCAAAGTTGGTCCGAGATGCCTTTGCCCTCGCTAAGGAAAAGGCTCCAGCAATTATCTTCATTGACGAACTTGATGCAATTGGTGAGACCTTACTTTTAGCATTAGGCCAGAAGTTTTAGTTTTGACGGTTTTTAACTTTTTTTCAGTGTCTGTAAACAAAACATTGAAATTTACCCGTTCCTAATTTTTATAATTTAAGCTGTATATCATTTTAAATTCTAAATTTTTATATGGAACACAGTATTCCATACACAAACAACGCAAAACTGGGGAATTAAATTCTGCATATTGGAATAAATTTACATTTGTATATATTCCAGTATTTGTGTTTCTTGTCTATGTATTAATTTTGTTTGAATTCTTTCAGGCACAAAACGGTTTGACAGTGAGAAAGCTGGAGATCGTGAGGTACAGCGTACTATGTTGGAGCTCCTTAACCAGTTAGATGGCTTTTCTTCCACCACAGATATTAAGGTAGGATTGTACTTTGTTTTCTTTAACAACTTTCCATTATTAATATTCTTTCTTTATTATGGTAATTGCTGTTTTACAGTTTCAATATTTTCAACATGTTAGTTAATATACACATGCTAAGATACTGTCTCCGGAACTAGAACATGCAGACATATAATGCCTTACATGTATTAATTGTTATGAAGTATTAATTAAAGTTATATAAAATGTGTTAATTTTGTGTGCGTGTGATTTCTTATGGATTCTAAGACACATGTGTTAGTTGTACTGTATTTGCTTCTTATATTCATTTATCACTCCTTATACTGTACTGTATTATCATTATCTTGTTTCCATTTTTCACAGAGAATATTAGAGTCAGTCAAGAGAAAAAATGAGAATATAGTGAAAGATGATTACAGATATTTAAAAAATAGACTTGAGTAGTGCTCATCCATTTATTATATCAACTTAATATAATATAGCATCTCAGTAGATCATCTTTCATTCCAGCAATAATCCACAAATGAACCTATTTGCTTCATAAGCCCAGGTGTGCTGTTCTTGTGAGTTGCCGTGTACAGTACAGAAACACACACACTCCCTACAAACCACTGTCGTGCACTGTTCTCTCTTACCATGTCCTGTGCTTTCTTTATGTTGTGTCCACCACTCTTCTTTCCAGACATCCTCTCCTACCTGCAGATTTACTCATGTGCACACTATTCTCCTGCCAATCATCACCCATCCATTATGCATTCTCAAATCACCTTGGTTACACTCCTCAATCTTGTAATTTTGCATTGCATTTCTTTCCCTGGCATTTTCATTCCTTAGTCTTGTTTATTCTCCTCACATCTTATTTCTACTACACAGTCCTAGATTTTATGCTCATACCACTCTGTCATCTTACACTTTTAACAGCCTTCTCTCACATGTTTCAATCAAATTCTGAGTCTTCATAATATTGTTTTTAGCCTCCTGTAGAATTGTATCATCTACATTCATTGCACCATCATTGTGACATGACATACAACAACTATTTTGATGTAGTTATGTCATATGCTGCCTGCTCTTCGAGCTCATTCAACACATCTATCACTCATACTCTTAAAGAAAAAATACTTTGCTTCACCTTTTTTTCATACAATAGTTGTGTTTGAACTAATATAGGTTTCAAAAAGTTTTCCTTGTGTTTTTTCATATCCTCTTAGTCTTCTTATATTGTCCCTCTTTCTACTGGATTGTAATGTAGGTAATTCCTTTGCCTGTCCTCTATTTGTACTTCCTCATTTACCAAGTGTGCATTTGCACTTGCCTTGTTCTATTGATCTATTAAAAATTTTGATCCAATTTGAATGGATCCAAATTGGCTCAAAATTTTGTTGAACATTTTAGAAAGCCAAAATCTCTTGTGTATTTCACAGGTTATTGCTGCCACCAACCGTGTGGATATTCTTGACCCAGCTCTGCTGCGTTCTGGACGTCTGGATAGAAAAATAGAATTTCCACATCCTAACGAAGAAGCTCGTGCTCGTATTATGCAAATCCATTCTCGTAAAATGAACATTTCATCGTGTGTCAACTTTGAAGAATTGGCAAGGTCTACTGATGACTTCAATGGTGCACAGTGTAAAGCTGTTTGTGTAGAAGCGGTAAGTTTGCACCCTCATATATTCTACTGTATTATCTTTCTGATATAAGCTTTTTTATAAAAAAAATAAATTTTATTGTACAGGAAGAGTTGGTTAAATTCACATTTTAGACAAAAAAAATTATTTTATCAGTTGTGGTCGAGAAGTTTATTTTTCCACCAAAAATGTGGGTTTTAATCATCTAATGATTTTCAAGTTAGTGGTAAAATTTATCCAGCTTTGGAAAATTAAATTCAAGTGGGTATCTGGGAATCATGGAGTTGAAGTTAAAAATTATTGAGATTAAAGGACAGAATAGAGCACAGTAGAACTGTTTGAATAGAATAATTAAATTCAGACCCTTTCATTGCATCCTATCTAAGCAATATTTTGTTTTTAACACAATTATTAGAGTTTTATTAGTGTAAGTGATAGAACATGCTTTTTGTGTACATTTTTATTCTGAATTCACCTGAGGGGGAAGGGTGGGGGTATATTTTTAATGTGACAAATAATTTGTAAAAAAAAAATGGGTTATGTATGTGCTGTATATGATATAAATCAAGAGAAAAATAGATATGTACTTTCTGGTGCATAATAGTTAAACGAGTAACTAGTGTAATATATATAAGTGGAATGAAGCGATGAGTTTTATTAATTAACATCTGTTTTATGACCAAAATTAAGACTTGAAGATGAATGTCCCTTTACTTCCCACATGCAATACTAAGAATGAGGGATGGTATTTGAGAAGCCTTGTGGCATTTTGTCATGCTGTTTAGGAGTCATTGAAGTTTGCTTTCAATATATTTCAGGGTATGATAGCATTACGTCGTCAAGCTACTACAGTGACTCATGAAGATTTTATGGATGCCATAATGGAGGTCCAAGCCAAGAAGAAGGCTAATCTCAATTACTATGCATAGAAATCGTTATCATTTTTCATTATTATACTGGATTTTGTTAAAGAAGTGTCAACCATGATTGATTTTTCCTATAATTTTCTATACATTATATATTTATTCTGTTTAAGCAGGATGACTTCACATGTATTTAAAACAATAAACTTGAAAGTCACCAATTATATAATTATTGTGAATTGATCCTCCATTATTAGACTTGCTGATGTCATCTATTATACAATTAAACGAGCTGAACTCCCTGCAAAAATGAAGAAGTGATCTACAAGTTTTTAACATTAAATATTTAAAATGCTGATTTGTGCCAGTCATCAGCTCTTTTGTTCCAGTGTGGAGTAGCTTGAGAGGGCAACAAATATTTCTCTATTTGGAGCCCTAATGATAGTTTATGGTACACCTGTACTGTATTGTATTAGACGTCTCAGAATGTGGTCGAGAAGTATACTGTACTGTCAGCATAAAGTTTAGTAGTTTTTGAGGATTGAATTCTCTTCATGTATCTCAGTACAGTATTGCAGTTGATGTGACTATAGCTACAGGAGAATGATACTGTACATGGGATTAGGGAAATAATCCTGATTAGTTTACCAAGAGGAAGTGTTCCTCTGTTGAAGTGAAGGAAGTGTTTTGTGTTGGTGTCAGAATTAGTTACTATGTCCATAAAACCTTAGAGTACAGACAGATCATTATTGAGGAACCTAATATTATAATGATAATAATTGTTGTAATTAACAATTATTACTCTTCCTTCTGCTGGGTCATGAAGGAAGCTGCCCTCTAGTGAAAGGGGACTGTGACTATCTGTGTGTGGACCCACAAGTGCGGGACTCTGACAATGCACGGGCCCCCAGCACAAGCTGGGGCTTGTGCAGCCCAAGCTCTGCTTCAGGAGGCTGGGGTCGTTCTTGCCCTTGCTAGGGTGGTTTTCTCTGGCCCCGACCACGATGGTCTCCGGTTTTGAGTCCTTGTGCCTTCTTTTACCAATTTCAAGGTAAACTCCAGAGCTGGAGCCCCTAAGGCAGTTCGTTGTTGCTTTTAACCTCGTTCTGACAGTTCCTGCAACGGCGCTGGAACCAATTGTATTGGCGTTTGCCTTCCCATTGAAGACTTACGGCACTGTGGAGAGGGGATGACCTACTGCATGGGTGACAGTTTCTACCACATATCAACCTACCCTGGCTTTGCGCCCTGGAGAGGCCACTCCGGACAGACAACCAGAGCCCAACTCCATAGTCTTCTGAGACCGATAGATGCCTACTACTAATAGTACTCCACACCACCTGATTGGTTAAATCGGGCCACATCAAACCATCTGTTTTTTCCAGCGTATGCAGTAAACCATCTGTTTACTACTGTTCACCACAAAGAAGTATGTTGCCCTTTGAAAGTTATAGTCCTTGGGTATTTATTCCAGATGAAGCAAATGGGCAATATGTGGGTCTCCAAGCAAGAAAATACACTGGTACTGTGAAGCCACAAGATAAACAATAATTACCAGGAGAAAGCACTATGCCAGTGTGCTTATATAGCACATCAAACAGAAATGAAAAGAAACAAGCTGGTGCAGAACCATTTGGACCATCGAAAATCTTATGCCTGTTGACCATCTTACAACTTCAAGGTACTGTCCATGAAAGCCAAGTGAAAAAATACATGTAGATGATTAATCATCACCTATCATACACCCCTTCATGATACCTGTAATCTATTAAACAGCCAACAAAGAAAACATGAGGTTTCTCATGCACTGAGGAAACCAAGTTAACATTTAACTATATTTTGTGACATCATACAAAAGTTTGTGTATAAATAAGTCACTAGAATTTACCATTGAATACTTGGCACCGTTCTACTGGATACGTGGTTTAAGTGTGTAAAGTGTGAAGAATTGATCACAGCTTGGCGTCTGGCTACTTCAACAACAGCCATTTAATATTTATACAACACTTCATTTCAAATATGTTTTATGTTCTCTCTTTTAGGTTATAAAAAATGCATAAAGCTAGAACAGTATATATACACATACATACACAAGTAATTAAGGCAAGTAGGCTTATTGTGTTTAAAAATATATAAGACACAATAAAATAGCTTTACCTACTAGGCCCAGTATTTCAGTTCTTATTAATAGATAAGATACACACAAACATAAAAGACTGGCACTAGTGGGCTTTCTGTTGAAGAGATTCCTTCCCATATATCTTCCTGTTTTGTTCTTAGCTCCCTCAGAAAACTCTTAAAGACTTCTTAATTGATAAAATTCTGCAGTTTCTTCAGTGCAAGTTTTCTAAATTAAATCAATTTATGTCACATAGTTATTACTGTGTTCCTTCACCAACATCTTTATGCAGAGAATATGTCGTAATAATGTGGCTGAAAACACAACATTTATATTCGCTCTTATTTTCTCAAATCAATTTCGCTTTTAAACCATCATTATAAGATACCATATCTTCCCCTATATAATTTAGCCAGACTACTAGTGGTGATTGTTTTTTAGTAGAAAAGGTAACTATGAAATATATAAAGAAAAAATATATGACTGAAATATATATACTTTAAGCAATAAGAGGTCACACTGCCAGTGCAGGGAGAAAAGCATTTTTGTTACATCTTCAAACACAGTAGGCCTCTGGTGTGCGTGCGTGCGTGTACAGTATATATACATGCACACACATTCCTGATTCGATTCCCTGCCAAGGTAGAAACAAATGGACAGTTTCTTTCACCTGATACATCTGTTCACCAAGCTGTAAGTAGGTACCCCGAGAGACAACTACCACAGCTTGCTTCCTGGGGATGCGTATGTGTGTGTAATTACCTAAGTGTAGTTACTGGATGAGATATTTACTAATAAAGACCTAGGAAGAGTTTAGAATTTTGAATAAATAAATGTTTTCTAAACACTTGGTAATTAGTTATAAACATTTTGGCCCAAGGCCAAGTATGCACTTATTCCATGAAATCACAATTTGGCTGCTAGACGGCAAATTCTTTTCATCAAATCAAGGATTTTTGTTAAATTCACACTAGAAAAGTTAAGGATACACTGTGCAGTATTTTATCATCACAAAAATAAGGTAATGATGAATTCCAAAGACTGAACAGTACAGCAGAGTACATCATATACAGTACAGTATGTAAAATGAATCAATAGTTATCCTAAAATAAACTTTAGGGCAATTATTATTTGCTTCCATTTTACATGTCTGGAGAATTTAGAGTGGTGTGGCTAATGGTTAATACAGTACACTATCACAAATCTTAAAAATAGTACTGTATAATTAAAGAATCTGAGCAAATAACATGTACCTCAAATTCTCATGCAAGCTAGTTAACTGTGTGTTACACAAGATGAACTTATGATAAGTTTAAATAATAATTGCAGTAAGGTACAATGCTTTCCATGTTGAATTGACAGCCAATATACAGTGTTTGAGCTAGGGACAGCATGAGCTACGGTTTTCCCAGAAATGATTTACTACAGGATTTGCAATTTCACAATCTTTCTGGATTTATTAACCAGACAAAGATTCCCATGAGTGCATTATAATACCAGTGAAAATTTTACACCATTAATAATTTCCTGCTGTCATAAAGTTAGGGGGATGCATACTGTACTTACTGTACTTTTGCACAATTGAAAGTATTGTATAAAAATTTCACAGGATACAGCCTGGCTCAAACCCTCCAGAGAAAATATGAAAATGTGGGACACATTTCCCATCAGCCTATAGTTTAATTCACAGCACAAGTTGGTGTAATCCCAATTAGAGTTTTCAACTATTTCCATTTTCATTGCTTTTACCTAAACTCTCCACTGATTTTGCAATTTCACATTCTTGATTTATTGGAAGTATAACATCTTTTTCTTCCTCACTGTCATCATTTACATAGTTTCCAGTGCCAGCAACTTTACCTGTGGCACCTTTTCTGGCTGGAATAACAGAAAGGAAAGATTCCTCCCAGGACTTTCCAGTGGTAACCCCAAGCAAAATCCTGTATACGTGATCAATAGTCAATACTTTACGAGTCTTCATCTCAATAAAATCATCTATTGGAAGTTTAGCATGACTGATACCTTTCTCAACAGCCAAATTAAAGCAAAGTCCTTTGTGACCATTATGATCTACCAGTCCACCAATAACATAGACTTTTGTAACATCAAGAGATGTGATTACATTTTCAGACTCACTAGTAAGGTAAACAATCTCTTCCTTTGGAAAAATATCCATGTAAAACTCAGGCTTGAAAAAAATATCCCAATTCTTGTAACCATTTTGTTTGGCCATAACAGCTTCACATTTTCCCTCAAAGCTGGTTACATAAAGCTGCATTGGATCTGACACCCTCCTGTTAGCACTGTAACACCGGCTAATTTGCTTGACACACTGCGACAGGTGTTTTTCTATCATAAGATCATCAAATGACATATCAATGGCAACTCGTTGTTTACAATTACTAGCAGCCATAGTCACCTCCTTCAGCCGTTTCCTGATGTTGCCACATGGTTCACCAGCTGCACGTTTGGCCTCCAGGCGCTGACGCAGTTTTTCTTTTTCTCTCCTTTTCCGTTCATGTTTAGAGTCAATCCATTTTTTACGTTTATTAAACTTTTTCAGCTGTCTTTTAGACAGTTTTTTGGATTCTGTTCCAATATTTGTGCTGATCAAGTCTTTGGTCTTTTCTTTGGCCTCTTCATCCTGACATGTTTCACTGTCCTCATTTAAATTAGCAGCAGCTGTTTCTTCTTCAGTTTGTTGCCTTATACCTGTCGAGTCATCTGATTCACTGCTCTCCATTTCTAGTAAAAAGATCTGTAAATGATAAGAGATAATGTTAGAAATGTTATATTCTATTATTGAAATAAAATTTTAATAAAACATGTCAATGCATTCTTCAATTAATAAACTGCAAACAGTAAAAGTACATTTAAAACACAATGAAATATAATTGTTTCCAAAATGCTGCCAGGTTTTAATATTACCTAAAACTCACAACTTAATGCACATACAGTATTACCAATGTGAAATTTGTTTTGGCATTAACAAAAAATTACAAAGAATTATTCACATATGCAACTCAAGAAATGCTGAAAATAAACTACTGTATACAGCTCCAGAAGATGGATTCTCGTGCAAGACTGCTAAAAGTGAATAGTAGGAAAATAAAATGAATATTGTATTGGCTCAGATATAAGCTTCTCCCTGTAGACTAGATGCAACATTACTTGTAAAGAAATTTTCAAAGAGAATTTACTAGTGGGGGGGGGGAAGGTGTACCAATACCTAAGGTCTTTCACCTCCTGCCTCTTCCTTTCTTCTCCCCAACAGAACATTGTTTCCATAAACGAAAAACTTTGTTCATCGTTTATGTTTTACCTTCATGACTTTTATTACAAACTTGTACATGTTACTATATTTTTTAATTCTTTCCCAATCTTTACCTGTTAAATTTTTGTTTCAGCAGTTTATAAACAATTTAGATTATAAACAATAACAGTTTATAAACACACTGCATTCTTGTCCTTCACTGGCTCTTATCATAAAATTTCCCTTGATGCAACCATAATACATGAAAGTAACATCACACACCTTATACAAAGTTCATATAAAAGACACCAATTTTTTATATATACTGTATACATATTCAATAGGACTGGATAGGATTAGATAGGTTAGGTTGTGTAAAAAGAATAGCGATGACAGCACGGCAAGACTTGAGGCCCTTCTTGATCCCTAGGTGGTAATGTAATATATAAAATTGGCAGTTCTTTATCAGTATACGGTACTATTTAGCAGAAGACAACTGTTTAACATTATTTCACGTTATTTAATGTATTTTGGAGAGGCCTGAATACAAAACACTATTTGTCAAATATTGATACTGTTCTTAAAAGATTTCCCATTTTGCACCCGCAAGATAACGTAAGCTTTTAAGGGTTGATAGATGTTAATCTTCTTGTTTGAGGAGCTGTTCACTTGAGACAGTTAAGCAAGTCCCAGCTGTGTCTGGGTACAAGTGACAGGATGAACAACCCAGCGGGTTTTCTTCCTATTGGGGAGTGTTGTACATGCTGCTATGGCGGTGTGTCCACTCAAAGATGAGTGGCGCTGCCCAATACTGTCACTATGGCGGTGTGTCCACTCACAAGATGAGTGGCGCTGCCCAATACTGTCACTATGGCGGTGTGTCCACTCACAAGATGAGTGGCGTGCCCAATACTGTCACTATGGCGGTGTGTCCACTCACAAGATGAGTGGCGCGCCCAATACTGTCACTATGGCGGTGTGTCCACTCACAAGATGAGTGGCGCTGCCCAATACTGTCACTATGGCGGTGTGTCCACTCACAAGATGAGTGGCGCTGACCAATAAACTCGCCTCCCGGGCAAAATTTAAAAAAAAAGAAATTAAATGCCTTATTCCACGGCCCCCTTGCCCTCAGTTCCAAGGTAATGGATCNCTCCAAAGCCTCCTCGAGTAATGGAGCGGGAGCGAGGAACCCATAGCTTAGATGCGACACTTGGAGAATCGTGGCATGGGTGAGCAGGGTAGAATGCCAGGTGATATTCGAGCTACCCATTCTTGGAACGAGATCGTCTGAAAGAAAGTGGGACAATGATGGAAGTGAAGAATGGACCCGCAGAGATAGGTAACCACCCAATTTGTTAAAAATATTCATACCGTACATGCATACCTCATTTAACACTGCCATGCACAATAACGATTCATTATAGAGCCTTTTTTTAACAAAATATAGAGTGGGGGGGGGGGGAGAGTACAGTAATGGTGGGAACAGACACAGAATACATAAACAGCAGACAATTGCAGCAACTTGTTACCACCTCTTTTGAAGGAGTTTCATGGATCAATGTCCCAGTGGCTCGGTCCTCCAGACAGGCTTTTTGGTTGGCAGTCGGCACTAACAAACAATGTTGGATGCTGGAACACTACTGCACAGTCTTACCCATGTATACATAAATAAAATAATAATTTATTATTACATGAATATGTGTTTAGAGATGATCACAAAATGCTAGGAAGAGTCAGGGATCTTGGATGGTTATGTTGTCCTCCAAAATGACCTAGACAAATTGAGTGAAGCCACACATGGTAGATGGAAGTCAATGTAAACAAATACACGTAATAGAATGCAGAACAGTTAAAATGGACCATATTTAACCTATAAATTATGTGCAAGATATTAAAAGCCTTTGATAAATGAAAGAGACCTACAATTGGTTCGGATAGTAATCCCTCACCAGAAGACACAGTAAGAGCAATTGTGAGAGGAGCATACATTATACAGTACTAGTCAGTTTTGGAACCACATGTAAGTTACAGTATAGAGATGGAGAAATATTCAAGAAACTGTTCATACAATTTGTAAAGATGAAAATGGAATATCAGCAGTCTATGGTGCTCATATCTTGAGAAGCACACAAACAAATAGGTAAAGGGTGCAAATACATGCTACTAACTAGCTTTTAGAGCTTTAGACAGGAACTATCAAGAAGGAAGGGCATAAGGCATTAAAATCCCAAGATTAGATGATAGGAAAGGTGGTGAATGATTACTATGTTCAAAATAGTAACATATCAACAAACACAAAGGAATTTTTTAAACCTACAACCTCAAGAACAAGAAGTCATAAACTCAACCTAAGGAAACAAAGGTGCCAAAAATGCAATAAAGTTTTTTTTTTTTTTTGCAAACAGTGGTAGAGCATTGGAACAAGTCCCACACCCACTCACCCCTTCTCTTCCTGCGAATGTCATATAGGAGCGGCTGCACAATGGCGAGTTTGACAGTGACAAAATTTATCCACACCAGTCTTGTTTATACCATGCCAGTCTTGTTATTATTATTGTGTTTTAAAACCATAAAAGGGCATTAATTTTTAACGCCGTGAGTAAGAGTGCCTGTATTATGTACAGTATTTATAAAATCATGTTATGTCTGTTATTATTCCAGTAACACACGTAAACCTTTATGTTGGTCCAAATAATATATTATGAATTTGGGAATTCTCACATGGGATCGATCTATAATGACCCATTATAGTGTTGGATCGGCTAGTGCTCCAATTTCTGGTAATGCATTCTGGGCATTAAATGAGATTTACATGTACAGTATTTGCTCAAAGTTTAATTGTTACTGTTTGCATTGATCAGCTGGTTCCAGCACTAAATTTCAAGATTCTATACTGGGACCATCATGCTTACAGTACGTACCCAAGGAATTGTCGTTATTCTACTTATTCAAATGATCCTCGGTCTATCTATTTTTTGCGATAGTTTATTTAGATACTGTACTGTACTTTGAATGAAGATTATACAGTATACATTTTTTCAACACATTTGTTTTGTGTTATTTGTAGGGAACGTAGTGAACATCCAGAATTTCGGCGTGAGCGTGGCTCTAGTCTTGAGCGACTATTGGACTCTGATGATAAAGGAAATTCAGTCCCACTTGGACGAGCTGGGATTCGGTCTGCCCTGCAGACTTGGCACAAAGAAAGAAGCAGAGGAGATAGTGGAGATAATATAATACATGTAATAATAATAATAATAAGAATGTGCCAGTGCTGAGAAAAGAATTTAGAGAACCAAGGTTTGTGTTTTTATTTGTACAGCTCTGTATTTGCACTGTACTATTGGTTAGTGCAGTTAGCATTCAACTGATTGGTCCTCAGTTTGATGCCTGGGCAGGATGAAATGTTTGGGCATGTTTTCTTACTGCTGATGTTGCTGTTCACTTTGCAGTAAGTAGGTACCCAGGAGTTAGTCAACTGTTGAGGGTTGAATCCTGGGGGATGGCCGGTCATTGGTTAGGGGAAACTTGATATAGCCAAACAGGCTTCCTGCTCCATAAATGGCAAACCATACTGCTATTTGTCATACTGATTTAACTTGGATAAAAGGATAGAAAGTTTTTCAAACTAACTTTAGAATACTACAGAGGGTTCTCTAGATAACTTTAGAATACTATAGAAGGTTTATGTCGGTGATTTGGATAGAACAATACTGCACTGTACATTTCATTGAGAAGCGAATATTTTTTTGCTTTCTGCATTTTCTCTTCCTGTTTCTGTTTATTTTACTCAATTTTGTTTATCATTTCACATCTTATTTTGTGCTACAAGATAATTTACAATTTACTAGCCAAATCTCTGAGAATACTATTTTTTTTTTTAGAATACTAGAATAGAAATATTTTAGAATATTTTTGAGAATACTATTAGTTTTTGTAAAGGCTTCACTGATAAGGCAGGATTTACAACTTTTGTATATTTTATAAGCTGATCTGATACTTTATATTACTTTGTATATTAATTATTTATTTACATGTTCAGACAATCACTGGTAATGGAACCTCTTGGTAGAGGAGTAGGAGATGGAGGGGACGGCACGAGAGCAACTGTGGGGACACAGTCTGAAGCTTCCACTGCCACAGCCACAGCGATGATGACAGCAGCACCAAGTGCAGCTCCCATGCACAAAAAGTCCAGCAGGAGACGAGAGCCTCGAAGACATACACTTCAGAATGGAGTTGACTGTAGTATGGTATGATGGAAAATGAAAAATCTAGACATTGTTTTATTCTGTTATCATTGCTGTAATCCATAGTTTATCTTAAATACTTTCTAAAATATAAGTAGTAAAATCAATAAAGTAAAACAGTGTTTAGTAGGTAATAATTTTGTTATCAATAGCTGAGACGCTTAAAACAACTGGAGGCTGAACGAGACATGCTGATCCAGGGCTACGAGGTTGTGGAGAGAGCGCGCAGTTGGTACAGGCAGCAGTTGCAGGCCATTTCTGAGAGAATCCACTACTTGCCACAGGGTCCTCCCAAGCATGTTAGTTAAAGTTTTCAAGTATTGCTTCTCTGTAATATCAGCCTTTTACTTTCATGTTGTACAGTACCTTGGCTATCTTTAGTCAAGTGATATTTTACACATTAGCATTAAACAGTTTGTTGCAAAATATCTGAAAGAAGGCACCAGTACAGTAACGTACTGTATGTGGAAATTATTTTCCAAGTACCTGGAGGAAACATATGATGTTTAATGTGTAAATGTAATGAAAAACTACATTTAAAGACCATTTTTATTCGTTCAATTGTAGTTAAATATTGCTGCTAAAAGGTTAAACAAAATTTAATATACTGTATTGTGTAAAGATATGGTGTCATCTATAGTAGTACAAACCAGGTAAAGTCCTATACACTAATGTTTTCTGTCAAGGCTCAACTGTACATTGAAGGTTTGTAAATAATCATGGCCTTTTAATATATAAAACACCCTGTGTGTGTGTATATATATATATATATATACACACACCCTGTGTGTGTGTATATATATATATATATATATGCTGGACGTAGCTTCTCAGAAGGACAGAGCGCGTCTCCTAGCTGTGCAAGCCCCCCATGCTGGGGACTTCCTGTTGGCAGTCCCTAATTCCGCCTTGGGCACCCGCCTGGATCATCGGCCCTAAGTATTGGTGTTGCTCTGCGCCTTGCCGCCCCTATCTCCACCGAGCACCGGTGTATTTGCGGCCAGGCACGGGCAGACCAATACGGCAGCCATGGTCTCATCTGTCGTAAGACACAGGGAAAGATTGCCAGACACGAGGCAGTCAATGACATCATCAAGAGAAGTTTGGCTACAGCTGGGTGTCCAGCACAAAGGGAACCCCAGCTGTGCAGACCTGACAACAGCCAAAAACGCCCAGATGGAGTCACCCTGCAGCCATGGAGGGAAGGTAAACAGGTCGTATGGGATTACACCTGTGCATCTACATTGGCTGATACCTATTTACGTTACAGCTCAGCGGAGGGAGGTGGGGCAGCCACCTTCAGGGAGACCCAGAAAATCCACAAGTACAGAAACCTAGAACGTTGTTACAGGTTCGTGCCGATAGGCTCAGAGACTCTGGGCGCCTGGGGTAAATGTGCACTCAAGTTTTTAAAGGAGGTTGGTGAGGAACTCATTGGGAAAACTAGAGACCCACGAGCAGCCAGTTTCCTATTCCAGCGCCTCAGTGTCGCAGTGCAGAGGGGAAATGCGTGCTGTATCCTGGGTACGCACCCAACCTCCGAGGAGCTGGACGAGGTCTTCGAACGCTGATTGTTTAATTGTTATATATTTGTGTGTGTGTGTGTGTTCTCTGTAAACTGTAGCATTGCAATAAAATAAAACAAAACATACAAAAAAATAATAGGGGTGGTAGGAGAAGAAAAGAATAAAGTATTCAGTGAGAATCCACAAGATCTTCTCTGAATGCTCTTTGTTTTCTTCTTCGAGGATGTGGGTCCCTGCAATTGCACCAGAGGTGGTACCCCTAATATATATATATATATATATATATATATATATATATATATATATATATATATATATATATATATATATATATAGTAGTACTGTAGTAGTACTGTATACTATATATATATATATATATAGTAGTACTATAGTAGTACTGTATATATATATATATATATATATTATATATATACAGTACTACTATAAATACTATACAGTGGAGTATAAACATCATTTTAATTTTTATTAGCGTGTATCTTATTTTACTGGATAAGAGCAACACCACACTACAGCAAAACATCCACAAACGTGGAACTAATTCCATCTAGACTATTCCTGCACCACTTCTTGTGGTGCTTGCTTCACTCACTCATCATGTCTGTCCATCTTATTGGCCTTTCTTTTCTCCTCATACCTCTTCAGTACAAACTTCTCTGTTTTACAACTAACCAACTTTGCACTCTTACTATGTCCATGACATTCTTTACTCTTTATTCTGTTTACCCTCCAAACAGCAGGAATGCACCTTGGATTATCCTTTCCTCTGCTCTAACTTACTTTTCGTTATTGTGCAACAAGTGTGAGAAGGACAGGCAGCACCCCCTCCCAGCCATTACCTTCACTGGGTGAGCCACTTTCCTTCCCTGGCTTAATGTTCACAAACTCCTCTGTTGTGGGTTACAGATTCCCCAGGTGTTTATGCTAAATGACCCCTTAAATATAATAATTTCTCTGTTTATACCATACTCTTCAACAGTAGCTTTAATTTTGTCTGGATTTACTTTTAAGTCTCCCATGTCTTGGACACTTGTCACCAATGAACATATCTCTATAATTCTTAACTAGGACTGCATCATCAACATTCATAATATATTTTACTAATTGCTAAAATCCAACTTTTTCTAGTATTTTAACCTTGACATTTCTCATCATACATATATACTGTTTATTAAACATTATTAACAAAACTGATTTTGTATACCTCTTACGTGATCTTAAGATTTACCTATCAACATATTGTTACTTAAAGATAAACAGGTCTTCTCCTAGTATTTCTGTTGATGCTGATGAAAACTGATGAACTGTTTCAGGAGCCTAGCTTGGAGGCACAGCAAGAGAAACTGCATTTCCAGCTTGCTCGTATTCATGAAGTTAATGCCCATTTGCAAGCTCTCATGGAAGCAACTGAGCATGGCCTTCCTTCACACATGAATCTAGCCATATGCTCCAATATGCCCTCTGCATCTGCTGGCAGCAACCACAGGAATACTGGTGGCAGAGGTCAAGGCACTGAATCTGATGACCAAGATCGGGTCGTAGGGCGACTCAAAGACCAGAACCACCTTCTTACTGAGGTCAGTTTGCAGTATAGAGGTCTCTGCCTAGACTGTAGTACTGATAGAATCTCTGGAAATTAATCAGTTGTATGTTTTAAATAGTTTAAATAGAATTTAAATTTTTTCAGACTCTGTCTCAATCTTGCCCAATCACTTGGGCTGGACGGTAGAGGGACGGTCTCGCTTCATGCAGGTTGGCGCTCAATCCCCGACCGCCCAAGTGGTTGGGCACCATTCCTTTTCCCCGTCCCATCCCAAATATTTATCCTGACTCCTTTGAAATGCTATATAGTCATGATGGCCTGGCATTTTTCCCTGATAATTCCATCCCTCGATCTCGTTCTCATGGAGCAGTCTCCATGCTATGTATGTACAATATATACTGTTCTATGTACTGTACCGTGCATTATTTTACAGGTTATACAGGCTTTGTATGCTAGATCTTTATTAAACATTTTTGTATTTTTCCAAACTGCAAGTTGGTTGTACCTTGAGGACAACCAGTTGCTTATGATCCTGGTCACGACATGGGGTCCAGGATTCATGTATTTTTGTTTTTCAAAAACTGCTGCTGGTCTAAATCTTGAAACAGCTGTGCATGGTGCTGCTGTATGGTGCTGGGTAGTGCTGGTAGCTATGCAGGCAAAGGAGCAATTAATATGAGCCTTCTACTGGCAGTCATTTATCGTGCCAGGATATTGCTTGGAAAAGCTTTTAATTCGTTATGAAATATGTGTTTGGTCATTTTAGGTAGGACTGGGATGTTTTTGAAAACATCCCTCAGCATGCAAACCAAGTACGGTACAGTACAGTACTGTAATTGTGCTCAGAAATGTTTTTATAAATTTTCTTAAATCTTTATTTTTTCTGCACTGGTTTCCTTTAGTATATGTTTGTTTATGAATTAAATGTTCTATGTTCTCAGGAAGTAAGCAGTAAAAGCGAGCGCATCACTGTTTTGGAGCGTGAAAAAGCAGCTCTGTTACGAGAACTTTTCCAATCACGCTCCTCCCATCACCACCTGCAAGGAGCGTCCGCTGACTCAACATTCATGTGATCTGCAGTTATATTAATTAATTCATTTTATGCTCAATGTTCATTAACTATTTTAATTTTGATAAAATGTATTAATTTTAATTTCACCAATAATTATAATAAAGTTAAGCATTTTATTTCCCACATTGACGCTTGGCATACTAAAACGGCATTGAAATGAATTTAGGATTTGTGCCAAAATGCCAAATAATAAATTGTTACATTATTAATGAATTGCCATGACTTGTATTATAATCAATGGTAACACATTTCTTTGGTGGTTTTCGTGATGTGGGCGCACGGTGTGATCGTATGTTGTGTATTTTTCAGTTATGATCACCTTTTTAACTTACCAGGTTGTACCTTTTGTGGTAGCAATAATAACCATGACACCTTGAACAATTTCTGCTGTTGCTCTCTGGTTGTGTTGCAATTTTATATGACTTGCATGGTCTTCACATCTCAGTTAAGAGTTTCATGGCCTAAATAGTTCATGCAAATGATCTTTCTGTTAAGTCTGTTAATTTTACTCACATCTTGTGCATTTTGTTGCATTTCCATAATCATTTCTCATATTATTTATTAACACTTTTGTGTTGTTTTGGGGTGTTGCGTAATTTCTTGTTGAAAATGTACCACCTCCCCTTTGCCCACTCTGATTTGCAAAATATTTATACTAATTTTGTCTGCATTGTAAATTTATTTTCAGTATAGGGATAGAACATCAAAGATGGTATCAAAATATTTGGAAATGAATATTATATAGTACACTGTACTGTACAATATAGAGTACTGTACTTATAAAATAAGATGGATAAAGTTGACCAAACCACACACTAGAAAGTGAAGGGACGACGATGTTTCAGTCCGTCTTGGACCATTCTCAAGTCAATTGTGACTTGATATACAATCGACTTGAGAATGGTCCAGGACGGACCGAAACATCGTCGTCCCTTCACTTCCTAGTGTGTGGTTTGGTCAACATATTTCAGCCACGTTATTGTGACTCCTCATCTGCAAATTGGATAAATAATGGTGGGCATCCAAAGTACCACAGTTTATAAAAAGTTTAAAAACATTACTACATTGTGTAGTTATTTATAGTCATAAATCATTTCTTTTTTATATGTCTATATGCACAAACGATTGATCTATATTGTAGGAAAATGTTTTACATTATAAGAAAACAAAATATAATTTTGTTTTTTTAGTTTAGTTTTTTCTATGAACAAAAAATTAACATGAAGTGTAAATTGTATGCGTCGTCATTGACTGAAGGTGGGTGCTATACATAAAAATATTAGGCTCATTTTTGGTTTAAACAGTATTTACTGTACAGGCTTAATGCATTGATTTTAGTATCAAAAAGTTTGGAAATGAATGATATTCAGTAAGATATACAGGAATGGATAACCAATGTCTGTGAGTGTGCAATGAGCTGCTGAGTTTACTAAACATTATCTTCATCTCTAAATTACACAGCTACTCATACGATGGTCACAAATAGTTTTTTTGTTTATTTGTACAGTAAATATGCACAAATGATTTGTTTATATTGCTGTAGAAAAAAATGGCTTAATGTTTTGATAAATGTTTAATTTGAAATGAAGTGTAATTTGTACACAGTACCATAGATTTTGATGTGGCTCTGGGCAGTGTGGTGGAGCAGTGGTCTCATAATGTATGCTCAGTTATGAGGCATGGCATTTAATAATTGAATAATAATTTGTTTTTGTTGGGGGACAGGAAGCCTGAGTATGTGCATATATACTTTAGGATTGCATTGAGGCGACTTTCCCCCCCTGGTCAAACTACTATACTGACTTTTCCCAGGATACAACCTCACAACAGTTATCTAACTCCTAAGTATCTATTTACTGTTAGATGATCAGATGCATTAGGTGAAAGGAAATATACCCAATCATTTCCGTCCCGCCCAGGAATTGAACCTTGGATTCCTGATTGAAAGTCGAGAGTGAAGCCAGCTGTATTATCGGACCCATTCTGCATCTTTATAATGCAGAAATAATTGTTAATGAAGCAATATAGGATATTTTGGAATGAATGATGTACCAGTGCATCATCAGAATGTGTGTGTGTTTCCAACTCGTGCTTTTGTCACCCTCTATGTTCCAAGCATTTGTTATATTTATTGCTTTTTCAACACTGCCAGTATGATAAATTTTGTTAAAACAAATATAGAAGTGCATTGATAAAGGCAGTCATGTATTGAGGAATCTACATGCTTTATATACTGTAAAACATTTGTCGTGGATAAGGGTTATCATTGTTACTGTGTTTAGAGAAAATGTGATTTCTCTGCTAAACACCAAGCCATTAGGTGCCAACAATAATTGTTATTTTATGCTGTGATTGAATTTTAAATTGGTGTCGAGAAGTGTGTAAATGCCCGAGTCTCTATCCAATAAGACGTGTGGTGGAGTTGATGTAGTGGTGTATAACATGGAGGAGAGGTGTGTATAGTCTCTACTTTGTTTATTTTGAAGTTTATGATCTCTTTATAATTATTATTGTGAAACTGTGTGTCAGCTGTTTGAATGTGCAGTGTTTTATCTGCAATATATGCAAGAGTTGTCATGTTGGACATGATTTTGTCATGCCAATCCTCTGATGGCTATACTACTAACCATGAATAAGTATGATACTAATTCAACACATTCCTTGCACAATATTTACATTGATTTATTAACTTTCACTGTTGGTTATATGAAGTTTTTGTATTTGATAATGCATTTTTAAATAATTTTTGTTTGAAACATTTATATTTTAAAGTTGCCAAACATAAAATATTGTACCGTATAATGTAAACTAATAATTAATGCTTGAATATTTAAAAGTAAGAACAAAAATGTAATTATTTCTAACTGATGTAAAATTCAGTTAAGATGCAGACTGTGATAAAGGTTTGAAGCGCAGCTAACACATCAGTGACGCCTCGCACTATCATATTTCTATTTGATATTAAACTGTTCATTTTTATCTCTCTTTTTTTTTTTTAAAAAGGATTTTAAGTGTTTTGAAAATAAATTATATAATTTATTGATTCTTATATATATATATATATATATACACTGTATAGATTAGTTCAAAGCTTCAGGGGACTGCCAAAGAAAAGTTCCAGATTTTTTTTTTTTTTTTTTTAAGGAAAGGTAGAGCAAATTGACAGTCTGGGTGAATACAGAAGTGATACTTAAAATGTTTTTACATTCATTCTATTATATTTCTTTAAGTATTCCAGACTTCAGTTTTATCAATGTAGTAGGTCAACCTATAACCTTATCATGGCAGAAGCCTTAGGAGATTGTCCTTTTTGAAACAGGTTGTGTGCAATAAAGTACATATTAAGTGCCTCCCTGGAAACACAAACCGTAACTGTCCCTATTTCCCGCTTGTTACAACTTGTAATAAAGTTGATACATCTTGGCTTAACGTGTTTATGACGTATTAGAACGTTGTTACAACTTGCTATATTGGTTGTTATAACTTGTTAGGAGATGTTAAAACTTGTTCGAACGTTGTAGCAACGTCGTAGTTTCGCTGTGTGTTTGCTGGGCTGCTACCCTAATTGACCCCTCACGGATGCTACCTCAATGTGGTGAAGGAGCATTTACACACCATTCTCAGTTGATCAAGGGTAGCTACGGCTTCCTTCTCCTACCCATTGCAGTAGTGTGCAATGAAAACACTTGCTGTGATAGACTTGCTGAATAGGAACGGGGGTCTTTGCGCTGGTGTAGGCGAGTTGCTCTTACTCAAGTCCCTTAAATGAGTGGTCTAATATGTTAAACTGGGAAATACCACTAGGATAGAAGTATCCAATCTGCACATGCTCGTGCTTGGCCTCCCTCGCTACCCTGGTAGGTAGTATCCCATGATCCCAGGCTATTCTGGGATCAAATCAAACCTTATCAAATTCTTTCAGAGCAACTTTGCTCTCTCCTCCTCTGACTCATGTGGTGGGTGACCAGGCCCCTCAGGAAGATGTGCTCTTTCCTTATAACCTGCTCACCCTATAGTTACTGTTGTGCTGGACCCTGACCACTGTTCGTAACCTGATAACTTTGACATCGCTTGTCTTGTGTGTCTGCTCTCTTATTGGCATCCTCATGATATTTTGGACTTTTTCACTATTCTGCAACACAGATGGTGGTAAATAGTCTTCCCACCTTGGTGCCTTCTTTTGATAATTGTCCTAATTGAAAAAGTATTTGAACATACTCATAAGAAGGGATATGTGTATATTACTTAAAAATAATAACTATGTAACATCACATTCCATTTGTTAATTTTTTTTGTTACAACTTTCCCCAATTTATAGCATAAGCTTCTAATGCAGCAATATTGCTTGCCGTCTGTAAACTGTGATTCCCAAATAAACTTCTGGTTTAATCCCCTGTATTGATTTATACAACCTCACCATATAGAACCTTTTATTTTATGATGTTCTGCTTTTATATTTGGTTTAACCATTGTCATATAACTTAGGTACTGACAAATCTGTTGTATAAATGTATAACATTATAAAGACTGTGTGTTGTCAAAGATTGCTGAAATTCATTTTAAGTATTGTACAGTAAAAATTTTCAGATGAATAATGTAATGTTCCATGCTTTGTAGTGAATAACTTCAGTGCTTAGGAGTTCAAACTTGTACCATGTTCCAGATACTTAAATACAGTACAGTACAACCTCGATTCAACGAGTTGTACGGGATCGACCCCAATTTGTTGCAATGCGTGATTCATTGCAACCAGAGATGCCTCCAGGGTTAGCTTGTGGATAGTGACAGCTGTACTAAATGATGATTGTTTGAGTCTGGATTCTGGACGTGATTCAGTTTGAAAACTTGTACAGTGAAGATTTTTAATATAAAGTCTGGATTTTGTAGATTACACTACTGAGCATACACCTCTGATATTAACAATTTATGGTAACAAATTATTCTGTTAAATACTGTCTATTTATATATAAAGTTAAGTTATATATTACATTCAACCTCGATCTGACAGTTCCTGCGACAGCGCTGGAACCAATCGTATTGGTGTTTGTCTTTCCATTGGAGACACTATTGCTGTGGAGAGGGGGCACCTGCTGCATGGGTGACAGCTTCTTTCCCGTATTAACCCACCCTGGCTTTGCGCCCTGGAGAGGACACTCCAGACCAACAACCAGAGCGCAACTCCATAGTCTCTCAAGACTGATGGATGCCTACTACTGTACTAAAGGGGGTATCCAGTGGTGCTTAGGCCACTTCTCTGTCCCCCTCCCCCCCATGGGAAACTGTGCTCGAGTAACACTGAATCAATGTTTTGTCAACACTGAACTAACATTGATAACAGCAAAGTAAGTAATTCTCAAAAGAAGGCACTAAACTGGGGTGATAACCTCAAAAAATTGTTAGAAAACACTATGGACATTCTAACCCACATTCAGAGGCATCATTGGTTATCACAACAGGAGCCAATCCCAAGATGGGCATAGATAGGGTTGACCCCCAACTACCCCATACGCTATATAATCAATCAAACTTCACTATGAAAGCTGTGCAAGGCTAACCACAACCATCCGGTCTTCAGCCTCGGACACATTCTCTTACAAGTATACACATAGAGGGGCATGATAACAGAGTGGATAGCACTGAACTCGTAATGCTGAGGTCCAGGTTCAATCTCTAGTGATGGCATAAACAAAATGGGCAGTTTCTTTCACCCTGATGCCCCTGGAAGTTTGAATTTGAAGTTTCAATTGGGAATAAGTTCAAAATATATTTGTATTAAAAATTTATATCAAATAAATAACTGTACACAAAACATACAATACTACATATAAATAAAGCTTCCCCTTTAATGGAAGGGCAATTCTCGGAGGAGCCTGGGAATCATTACAAATAAATATCGTACCTAATAGCCAGAGTTGGCTAGTAAGCAAAATTTTTGTGAAATATTAATTTTCCAAAAATCTTTCTTATGAAATGACAAAGTTTTCATTCTATTATATATGATTATAATTTCGAGTCAAAAATAACAAATTTAATCAAACCTAACATAACCCAATATAACCAAGTCAGTAATTCATGTTCTTAATATAATAGATTATTATTGTTAGAAAAGAAATATTTGAAAATAATGAAAATCATTCTGCCTTTTAGGCAAATTAGACTTTGCATAATAGGCCAAGTAGTGCAGTTTTGGCTATTAGACACGACAAATACGTACTGTGGATAAAAAATGAATTGGTTTATGTACAAACTAATATATAGAGGTATATATATACTGTATATGCAAGATATTTTAATTCTCTGCCATTTTACCCAGTCACCCTGCTGCTGCCACTCACTTTGTGAGAATACAAAGCTCCAAAAATCATGTACATAATTATTACAATTCATAATTCATGTCAATAGGTACTACATTCTATTTCTACCATCTTTCACATTATTTAGGGTGGCAGAGCACTAATGTGGCCAGGGACAGATAGGCATCGGTATATCAGGTTGGGTATATACAGTATATATTTTTTTTCTGGCTGCTAGGAGGCTTCCTTTTTAATGGGGTGAGCCAACATTAACTGAATATTATGTAGTAAATGGAGAACAAGATATTTATATTTCCGGTTAATCCTAGAATCAGGAAACGGGACTTTCTAATAAGTTCAATTGTGTTCACCTTTGAATAATTTACAATCAGTCCTCTAATCATTGAATCAGTCAAATTATTTGGAGTTATGTCTATTACAGCAACCAGTACACCAAAGTCCATTCTTATGAAATAATATTTTTCATATGATATTTATCTTTTTATCATCAAATACACTGTTAATAAACTACATTTGTGTCATTTACAAGGGAAATAATACGACATATACAGGACTGCACTGATCACTAATCAAATCTTCGATCATCATCAAATACCAAATGTCTTAGAAAACTTGTTCTAACAGAGTTTGAGACCTCCATGGGGCAAGCAGTCTGTTTCACATAGAAAAAAACTTCTTGCTCTGATGTACAACATACAAATGACAAACGGTTAAACTGAGATTCATACAACAGACTGTTTACAAACCTTAGGTCTTGGAAGGAATGTATGACATTACAGTGTTCAATAATGATGGGTGCATACAATTGAAATACAGGCATTGTGAACTATGTTAAAGACAAGAACTCTTATCTAGTTCCAGTAGTATAACAAAAAAAAATTTTTGGACACCATGTCTAGAACATTGTCTTATGATTACTTTTTTGTGTTTGATATTAAAACATGTTACATGTTATATTTTTGTAAACTGGAATTCAAATTACAGTATAGTACAGTATATGTATTATTTTTCATTGCTTCAATATGACACAAACAATTTTAACTTTTATATAACATCTATTGCTGAACAAACACTGCTTGCAACCAGAGCTCCAGGACGGCCACCTTTAAATTAAAAAATCACTCACCAGTAATAAAACCGATCTCAAGACTAATTTAAAACTAAAATTGCACTCGGTCTTCAAATTGAGAATAATTTGGGTGTATAGCAGTCTAAACCAGGAAATTTACAGTGAATTAATATTGCTACAATAAAAATCACACACCAGTAATAAAACCGATCTCAAGACTAATTTAAAACTAAAATTGCACTCCGTCTTCAAATTGAAAATAATTTGGGTGTATAGCAGTCTAAACCAGTAAATTTACAGTGAATTAATATTGCTACAAAATTTCCTTCATATATTCAAGTAACAAAACAAATTAAAACATTATGCAATGAACAAAAGGAGCCAGGCCAGGAAGACTATGTAGCACCATCCATACCACCGAATATTCAAGAGACGCTAAATATCACTCGTGATGCCAATACGAGAACAAAAGGATATAAGGCTAGCGACACCAAAGGTATTGGATTCACAAAGAATTCTACCACGGAGCAGACGACCCCTAGGGACATTAGTCGGAAAACAAGATACATGATCATAACAAAAATTAATATTAATGATAAAATTCCATAATTTAAATTCCTAAAACAGAATATTAAAGCGATAGGCCTATTGCCTTAAAAATTTGGGAAATGGGGAAAGGGAAAATTTCTTCTTCCCACAGTACACAACTTTTAATTAATCTTCTAATTGTATATTGTATGTAATACAGGTATACACCTTTTTTCAGAAATAGTTGACTGGTAGGACACATCAGTGAAATTAAAAATATACTGTGCATTATCAATACTACCATAGTAATCCTTTGACATCACTTGTCTGGGTGTTCTTATAATAGCATCCTGAGAGATGTCCATTAAATTTTAATACAGGTATTGTGTGACAGACTGCATTAAATACTATTCCAGGTCTGATGTCTTCATTTGACAATTACTGTGTTTACTTAAGCACAATAATATGAATAATACCACTTATGAAATAAACTTCTACACAAAGAATGCCTAATGGTAAGAATGGAAGACCAAATGAATGTACAAGGACGGAACACAGGTTCTACAACAATTTGACTTGCGTACACAATTGGTTTGGAGAAAAATGTGAATCAAAACCAGGCCAACTCTACCAATAATCTTTGTTTCTCGACATATTTTTCAAGTTTATGATAATCTACATTTGTTATATTTTGGCAGTAAATGATATGCAAGGTCTCAAGTGGGTTGTTAAGTCTTATTACGTATCTAATCGACTCTATGGTAATATTTTTACACTGAGTCAAGCTGAGGAGTCTCAGGCGAGGGAATTTTGAGGCGAAGGCAGCATTTATTAAAATTTCATCATTTAGGTTGTCTTGCTCAATCACAATTATTTTCTCGAGAACAGTGACGCAAGAATAAGTCTAAGGCTATCTGCTGGCACATGAAAAGCCAATGCTAGAACTTCGCTTATGGGAGCACAGTTAATATTAATGGATTTTAAATGACTGAAACTTGGTTTTACGTCTCGTGGCACTGCATGAACTTTTGATGGATCACAGTCACTATAGGTGTTTAAGCCATCTAATGATAAAGTGTTTAATTCTGGACATAGATAGGCTATGACAACCAGATTTATATTAGCCACGAAACGAAGCTGGAGGTTACGCAGAGTCTCACCATGTTTGTGCAACAAAGGTACAATTTGGGTGCAAAAATTCACTTGGTTAGGCCCATTGAATTCTAATACAAGATCTTTTACATTATTTAGAGTCAATAGAGGCAAAAGGCTGTCAGTTTTAATGTTACCAAGGTCACGCAGGTGTACGTACTGAATATTTGGACACAAATTAATGGCTGGATTGATGAACTGAGCATTAGCAAAATGCCCCAAGTTTCCACTACCAAATTCATCACATTGTAAAAATCTTAACTTTAATGGCCCAAATTCAGGTACTATGCTGCCTATATCTACAGACACTTCTGCCATTTTCTCTCTACTCTTCTTTAAACTTGCCAATGCATACAACAAAGTGGAGTGAGTTATTTCTTGCAGATTTGGCAGATTTACTAAGGCACACTGAATTCCTTTGTCAGTAACGGCAGTCCCATAGAGATCCAACTTGATGATGGATTTAGAGATATGTGGCTTCTCAGTAGGAAGAATGTCAGAACTCATGATCCCGTGACAGAGGCTTGAGACGCCCATGTCTGTTACATCTGTATCCGAGAGATTCAAAACCCTGCCAAATAAAATTACATTAATTATACTGTACTTTAAGAACTGTATAATGCATACTTATTATCGTGCTGCATTTTAAAAAACATTTTGGGCAGTAGGTGACACATACATTCAAAATTTAAGCAAGCATCTACAAAAACATATTCAAGAATATAAATTTTCTAGATATATCCAATGTTATGTTCAGAGTGTGTGTGTATAACACACATATATACATAGAGCTATATATTACATAATCCAGTTTACTCATACTGTATATTGAGGCACATGTAGCCAATGCTCTCCTGGGCTATAGGAACTGAAAAACCTTATCCACTTCCTTTTATGCTCACATTACAGTACCGCGAGTGTTTCTCAAGTACTGTACCTGTCATTTGAGAAAAGAGCTCATATTTGATGAAGTACTTAAATGACCAAGAGCTGGTGTTAAATTTGTTTACCTGACATGATTGCAGTAGGCAGCAATAACACTGATGGTCTGATCTGTCACATTTGTCTGTGACAAGTCCACTGTCTGCAGGAGGCTTAGGGACTTGAACATCTCATTCAGAATTTTGCGTGGCAATGTTCTGCCCTTTAGTCCTATGTGGCGCAGTTTCTGGAGAGAAGTCAGTGAATGTTAATCCTTTTTATGTTGCAATGACTATGTTTATCTACACTTCAGCATACTTAATGGTGTTATTGCCAGTGATTTAAAGACACCAGGAACAGTGATCCAGACATAGCTCTGAATATTTGTTTGAGAAAAAGAAATAAAATCCAAAAAGAATATTGGTGTTAAAGTTAGTAGGAATACATTATTAAAGACAAACTTTGAAGAATGTTAATCAATAAAGAAGAAATTAGGATAGGTGAAAGGAGTAGTGTTGTATTTTGATGGGTTGAACTTATAAGTTATAAATGTGAACATGGCTTCTTTTCCTGGTGTGAGCACAAAATACCAGAATATGGTAATGAACGTATTTATGAAGTGATTTGCACATCTTGCAGAAGCTGAAATGTGATAAATGCAAGTTGTGATAAAGTACAGTATATGTAGAATTTATTAAATACAGCAGATGGAAATAGGATGGGTATTGAAAATGTGCCTGAAAAGATGGGAAAGTGGTACTGTGCCACTCAACTGAAAAGCTACTGAATAAAGCAAGTATGAAGTCTATAGGGACATCAGTGTACTATGTATAGTGGGCAAAATGTATGGGAAAATAATGACTGCACGAGTATTATACAGAAAAAAACTGAGAACTGAATCAGTGATGAATGTTGGTTCTGCAGTGGACGAATATTTATCAGATATTTGCATCGTAACAGGGAAAAAGGCTGAATTTAGCCGAGATCCGGTGTGTCCATAGGATGGTATCACCTAGTCAGGCAGAACACCATTTTGGCACTGGTGTCACACGTTACATTTCAAATGGTCTTAAGTATGTACATACAAGTACAAACACCCACTTACTAACCACACACACATGCTCATACCCAGACTACATTTTGCAACCATCCAAAACTAATCATATACCCACTCAACCAACACACCTACTAATTATATATCTACTCAACCTACATCCACACTCCAGGCAGATAGGCAAAATCAACCATATACCCACCCCATCAACTACAAATATATGTCCACTGAAGAATGGAAAAAAAAAAGTTGAAAACGTTGTCCTTGAGGAAAACACTCGTGTTCAACTTGTATTTAAATGGAATTTAAGAGGACCCACCTTGCAGCGTACAGCACAGAGAGATATAATGTATCCAAACTCGGATGTGCAGCGTGTGAGAACCAGTCGCTCCAGGTGGTAAAGTAGCAACAAGTGCAAGTGATGTTTCCGTAACTTGCCAGACGTGTTCAATTCCTCAATTATAAGCTCAATGAGTGGACTAGCTGCAGGGACAAGATATAGATCAATATTAGCAGTCAAATATTATTTTCTTAATGCTAAAATAACTTTCCTCAACTAGCAAATTAGATATCTAGCAAGCCTCATCATTTCCTGACAAAGGCAGGGGACAAGTTTATCAATTAGCTATGGATGGAATGACATGGTTTCATAAATATGACAGAAAACAATATGACTCGCATGGCCACAACAATCGAACTGGTCTAAAAATATTAAGACGAACTTCTAAAATAGTCACTTAATGGGTTTTGTCGACATTATGATCCTCTTACCCATGTACTGTGGTGCACATTCAGTGATGATTTTGTTACTGTTGCTAATAAACTGTACAAAACTAAAGTACAGAGTCTTGGACTGCATTGAATAAATATTTTTTAAATTTAATTCCTTCATGTATTTTTTTTTAAGTTATTCAATAATAAATATCCAATACAGAGTATGCCTTTATATAATAATAATTTTCCTTCTGCAGTCTAAAAAATATTTGGAGAGAAAACCTTTTCTAAAGAAGCAATCAAGACAGAAGACTAACATCTATTTTGTTGTAAATCTTAAAATATTTATAAAATGTATGGTTATTCAAGGGAGAAGAGACACTAAATGTTGAAGGTGTGTTAATTTGGGCAACCGGTTGCCAATCAGGATGTCCCACATACAGTACTTAAAATTGGTTTTATATTGCTTGAATGAATGCTTTCTCAGTTTCAATGAAGATGTCACCATGAACAAGTGCCACTACACAAGCATTAACTCTACACAAGTTTTCTTCACCGTTACAAAAATAAACCTTCACCCAAGTGTTGACTTTGTTACCATCAACACTAAGAGTAATAAAATGTTTGTCTCAGTTTTCAATAAAGCTAAAATGCCAAAAGTATACCATACTTTAATACTGATTGGGTAAAATACTGTTCAAGATTTGCAAATTCTGTATTGTATAAGGCAAAGATGTCAGTCTTTGGCCACCTAAACTAAATTTATTTGTTTATACAGTAACTAGAATAACATACAAGCTTAACAGTTTATGGTCAAACATATGGCATGAACTGAAAGGAGAGGTTTACCTATAAAATGGCCTCCCAATCAAGTGTGCAGACATTAACCAAAATATGTTAGTAGCTCAAAGATACTGCCCACCTTGTTACCAGTAGTCAGCAAGGTAGTTACATCACTTTTGTTTGATTTTTATTAAGGAGTGTCACCAATGTAAACCTGTATATCATAGTTGTATTATATCCATTTTTCTTTGTAATATTCCATTTCCAACATTTTTTCTGGCAAGATTTATGCATTCTTTACGTGATAAGGTCTTCTTTTGCCAGGAATGGCTGATGAATGCCGATATCATCCTTGAGTACAATGATTATTTTAAATAAAAGCAAAAAAGTGAAGGCATCAGTCTACTTAAAGCCTATTATATTTTTCCCATTTTTAAAACAAATATCACAAATGCTTAAATGGCCACAATTCCATTAATTTTAAACATCAGAATATGACAACTAGCATACAGTACATTATTATCCTTATGTGTAAATACTTACGCAAGTCTTCAAAAGGGCCCAGAACGAACAAGTAGCTTTTGTTTTGATCAAGCCAATTCTGCATATAATCCTGACACCAGTATTTGTCCATGTTATTCACAATACTTCGCACACATTGCTCTTTTAAACACCCCGGAGGTTTGGGCCGAGGCATCTTGTGAACTGAAATTGAACAAAGGCTTATTGTACTTGCAGTGGGATACTTTCTATAAGGCTGTCTACAGAGGAAAACAATCTAACTTTAGTGTCTTACTAAAGATATATTCATATTCTTTGGCATGTCTGCAACTGTCCACTTCGATATACTGTATGTATTGGACTGCATCTTCATTTTCATATATCTATATATATTATCTCATGATATACTGTTTAATGAAATACATACAGTAATCCTAAATATTAAATTTTTAACTTTGTACTATAGAGTAAGGGAACTGTATTTTCTTCTGCACTGTATTACAAATTACATGCACAGACAAGGTACCTATTTGCCCTCATCACTACATGTCAATTCCATCTTCACCATGTATACACTTAGGTTAAAAATAAGTGTGTGCATGTTTGAATTACCAAATTCTCTTAAAAGTCACATAATTAAATAATGCCTTTTATAATACTGTACTGTACACAAGACGTGTACCTCCTTAAAACAGAACCAATCCAAATTAATTAAAGTTACACAAAATATTATACAACTAATGTATTATATTTCTGAAAAGTTGTATTATGTATGAGTAAATTCCCTATAAATAGTGTTTATGAACACAAACGAAGCAACTTTTTGCCTGCATTATTAATCTTTTTCCTGCAGGCCCTCTTTTTGCCATTTGGTTCCAAAGTTCATCAAAATGTTGCTAACATTTAGAAAACACTGTACTGTATCATGTTTGTCGGTGTTAACTTAATTTTAAGGTATTTTGATAAAGTACACAGCTTTCTTTAGTTTTTATTATGGTACAACAAAGTTCATGTTTAACACCTGAATAACAACATGCCATCAATTTATATCTTTTCATTAGATTGCAATACATACCTCACCATTTGTGACATTTGAGGAAAAGGAAAACAGGTATCATATCTTATACAGTAGTAAAGATTCATTATTGCTCGTCTGGATCAAGTGCAAGTTTTTATATTTATCCCCTCAGTTGACACGATTAAATGGCATGGATTAAAGATGGTATCTCGGGTTGCATACATTTGGTGCAGGCGAATGCAGAACCTGTACATAACATAATGAGCAAAGCAACACACCGAATTTGACTTGAACATCACACACACACACACACACACACTTAATAGAATTCTACGATCAGGTGACAAAGATTAAGTAAGAAAGAGAAGGATGAGCGGACTGCATTTTTTTGGACTGTTGGAAAGCCTTTGACACAGTACCCCATAAAAAGCTGATGCATAAGCTGGAGAAACAGGCAGGAGTAACTGGTAGGGCACTCCAGTGGATAAGGGAGTACCTAAGCAATAGGAAGCAGAGAGTTACAGTGAGGGGTGAGACCTCAGATTGGTGTCAAGTCATCAGTGGAGTCCCACAGGGCTCTGTACTCGGACCTATCCTGTTTCTGATATACATAAATGATCTCCCAGAGGGTATAGACTCATTCCTCTCAATGTTTGCTGACGACGCCAAAATTATGAGAAGGATTAAGACAGAGGAGGACAGCTTGAGACTTCAAGAAGACCTGGACAAGCTACAGGAGTGGTCGAACAAATGGTTATTAAGTCCATGGCGCTGTCCACTCAGCTATCAGGCTGGCTGTGTGCGTGTGAGAGTTTAACCCAAGCAAATGTAATGTAATGAAGATAGGGGTAGGAAGCAGGAGACCAGATACAAGGTATCATTTGGGAGATGAAATACTTCAAGAGTCACAGAGAAAGACCTGGGGGTTGATATCATGTCAGACCTGTCCCCTGAAGCTCATATCAAGAGGATAACATCAGCGGCATATGCCAGGTTGGCTAACATAAGAACAGCATTTAGAAACTTGTGTAAGGAATCTTTCAGAGCTTTGTATACCACATATGTCAGACCAATCCTGAAGTATGCGGCTCCAGCATGGAGTCCATATCTAGTCAAGCATAAAGAATAAACTGGAAAAGGTTCAAAGGTTTGCCACCAGACTAGTACCCGAGCTGAGAGGTATGAGCTACGAGGAGAGACTACGGGAATTAAACCTCACTTCGTTGGAAGACAGAAGTTAGGGGGGGGAAATGATCAGGATTCTCAAGGGAATCGACAGGGTAGATAAAGACAGGCTATTTAACACAAGGGGCACACGCACAAGGGGACACAGGTGGAAACTGAGTGCCCAAATGAGCCACAGAGATATTAGAAAGAACTTTTTTAGTGTCAGAGTGGTTGACAAATGGAATGCATTAGGAAGTGATGTGGTGGAGGCTGACTCCATACACAGTTTCAAGTGTAGATATGATAGAGCCCAATAGGCTCAGGAACCTGTACACCTGTTGATTGATGGTTGAAAGGCGGGACCAAAGAGCCAGAGCTTAACCCCCACAAGCACAATTAGGTGAGTACACACACACAAAAAAGACAGCTACTAAAACAGTGACAGCACTGATGACAGGCAGATTAAGGTTGGTTTGTTTAGAACCACATTATGTATGGTCCAGGATGGTCCACTATAAGCCAAGTGTTAAACTCTGAGGAGTTTATCACATTCCTTTGTGCATTACTACCTAAACCTTAAGTAATAAAGAAGACGGTAGCAAGTCAAGCACTAGTAACCGTCGTCCCAGCCAAGCACCGTGTTGGGAGTCTCCGTAATACTGGGCACCTCAAGACACCTCGTGGCCTGCCAGTCCCAACCCCGAGCTTCGTGAAGTACCAGGTACTAGGACGCGCCAGGGAGCAACAGGCTGTGTAAAGCAACAATAACCTCTGACCTCTGAGAGAGGCGTCACACCTCCGGGCCCCAACACTTTGTTTACCACTTGTGACGTCATACAAGCACACCTCTGGAGGTAAACTTCTCTCCTTCTCCTCCCACGCCTTCAGAGGCGTGAAAAAAACAATTATTTAAATTTTAATAGTTTTTTTAAGTATTCTATAATTACTGTGTAGAACTTGTTGTACAGTCTTACGTAAAGGCGATCCTAAAGCATTAAGAGTTCTCAGAACTACCAGCAAACTTTACCCGCTTTAATATTATTTATTATTCCGCAAAATACTGCCGCAATTCTTTAAAACGTCAATAATGTACAATGTCAATAATTTAATTAGTTTTAATATGTCGAATATTTGAATAATTTCTTAGAACTGTGTGCGTGCTACACAGTGTAGCTCACCTCCCCAGGTACACCACTAACCTCTGTGCCAATAACATAATGCCACAAAAACTAAGAATAACATCTTCTCATACTAACAAAACCTTAAAAATTGTATTAGGAAGTTTTCGTTTTGGGTTTGTTTAGTTGAAACAGTACAAAGTATAACTAGCATGAGTTTGAACCTAACAGTGAAAGGATCTATCTAGCTAGATTGCTATGGACTATCATAACCCAGCCACTCAGGGTGAAGGTTAGATCATAACCCAGCCACTCAGGGTGAAGGTTAGAACATAACCCAGTCACTCAGGGTGAAGGTTAGATCATAACCCAGCCACTCAGGGTGAAGGTTAGATCATAACCCAGCCACTCAGGGTCAAGGTTAGATCATAATCCAGCCACTCAGGGTCAAGGTTAGATCATAACCCAGCCACTCAGGGTCAAGGTTAGATCATAACCCAGCCACTCAGGGTCAAGGTTAGATCATAACCCAGCCACTCAGGGTCAAGGTTAGATCATAACCCAGCCACTCAGGGTCAAGGTTAGATCATAACCCAGCCACTCAGGGTCAAGGTTAGATCATAACCCAGCCACTCAGAGTGAAGGTTAGATCATAACCCAGCCACTCAGGGTCAAGGTTAGATCATAACCCAGTCACTCAGGGTCAAGGTTAGATCATAACCCAGTCACTCAGGGTCAAGGTTAGATCATAACCCAGCCACTCAGGGTCAAGGTTAGATCATAACCCAGTCACTCAGAGTGAAGGTTAGATCATAACCCAGCCACTCAGAGTGAAGGTTAGATCATAACCCAGCCACTCAGGGTCAAGGTTAGATCATAACCCAGCCACTCAGGGTCAAGGTTAGATCATAACCCAGTCACTCAGGGTCAAGGTTAGATCATAACCCAGCCACTCAGGGTGAAGGTTAGATCATAACCCAGCCACTCAGGGTCAAGGTTAGATCATAACCCAGCCACTCAGGGTGAAGGTTAGATCATAACCCAGCCACTCAGGGTCAAGGTGCACATAAGTAGATAAGGAAGAGAAGTAACGTTTATGTGCATGATAATGATCGTCCTTCAAATGTGAATCAAGTTGTCATCTTCATTCAGTATCCAGTGGAAACACTATATGTACTGATAAGATAGGGCGCTGGTCGTTTAGCCATATATTCATTCGTACCCCAGACCAATCCACCCCCTTCCCTGCCAAGTTTGGTGAGACTAGCTCCACCCTTCTGGCCTCCAACTATGGATAAGTAGTCAGACATTCTCTCTTATAGATAAACAAACTGATAAACTGAGGAATCAGCAGCTTAGCCAGATGTGCCTGCGAGTGGAGGCTGCTGGCTGCTTCACTGATGTAGTCAGAGCAATCAAGATAACCCACTGTATAAGGTAATATCGAGGTCACCACCTATAATATATGCATATACTCGAAACTTCCCTTCTACATTGCTTATAAAGCTGTGGAAAATTCGCAGCGCCAGCACAATTTACCAGCCATATTTTTACTAATAATAATTCATTGTAGTAGGGGACAGGAAGCCAGAGTGTATTCATGTTAGGCTTTTATCAAGGTCACCCCCCCCCCAAAGCCGAATTACTGACCCCGCCCAGGATGCAACCCCCACAACAAGCTAACTCCTGCAACCCGTCCTCGACTCAAGTCCATTACATTCAGCGGTCAACCCCACAGACGCATTCATAAATTTTAACATGCTGTTCATTCAAAACGGGAATTTTCTCAAGTATCAATTAATAATATAATATACTAGCATAATGTGTATATATAGGCATAGGTTAGGTTAGGTTAGGTGTTTAGGTTCTGTTGGCGATTATTTGTATTTGTAGTACGTGGGTGAAGCATTTATAGCGTTGTGATTCGAACAAAATTCGTCAGTGAAGCACTTGTTCCGGATATGTTCGAACGCCAGCAGTTGTGAGTCGTGTGTAAACCGTTTTTCATTCATAAACAGGGGGTTTGGCGTGTGCATGGAATCACTTTTGGATCTTTGTTTGGAGGACGGGCTGTCTACAGCCCGTCCTCCAAACAAAGATCCAAAAGTGATTCCATGCACACGCCAAACCCCCTGTTTATGAATGAAAAACGGTTTACACACGACTCACAACTGCTGGCGTTCGAACATATCCGGAACAAGTGCTTCACTGACGAATTTTGTTCGAATCACAACGCTATAAATGCTTCACCCACGTACTACAAATACAGATAATCGCCAACAGAAACCAAACACCTAACCTAACCTATGCCTATAATATGCACAATATGATAAAATATTATCATATTAATTTATATTTGAGAAGATTCCCGTTTTGAATGAACAACATGTAAAACTTTATGAATGCGTCTGTGGGGTCGACCCCTGGATGTAATGGACTTGAGTCGAGGACGGGTTGCTGTCCCGCCCGGGATTCGAACCCGGAATTTTCGATTGTGCGTCGAGAACGAACCCTACTGTACTACCGGGACCTTAAATAAATAGGGTATATAAATTATTATTATACTGTTTTATGTAGCCTGTCTGTGTGTTCTAGTATGCTTATAGCGTAGAAAAGATAGCATATATTTAATCTATTGAACAAGACTTATCCCTTATGTTATCCTGATGTTGCCCATGGCAGATATTATTTGTCTCATTCATTATTATACACTGCAGTGATAGTCACTGCACAAACGTATTTTGCATACCATACAGTTTTCTGTAAAAAAAACTTGAAAAACTCCGTCACCGTGGTGGACGGGGTCACCACCTCCGTCACCGTGGTGGACGGGGCCACCACCTCCGTCACCGTGGTGGACGGGGCCACCACCTCCGTCACCGTCCGTATTCATCAAGAACTGTAAAAAACCACTATCGCAGGCCCTTCACATTCTGTGGAGACAAAGCCTAGATACTGGCGTTATTCCTGATATACTAAAAACAGCAGAGATAGCACCACTTCATAAAGGAGGAAATAAGGCAGAGGCAAAAAATCACAGACCGATAGCACTAACATCGCACATCATAAAAATTTTTGAGAGAGTGCTAAGAAGTAAGATCACAAAATACATGGAATCACAGCATCTCCATAACCCCGGACAACATGGTTTCAGAACAGGGCGCTCTTGCCTGTCGCAGTTGCTGGACCACTATGATATGGCATTAGATGCTATGGAAGACAAACAAAACGCTGATGTAATTTACACAGATTTTGCAAAAGCTTTTGATAAATGTGACCATGGTGTTATTGCCCATAAAATGCGCTCAAAAGGAATTACAGGAAAAGTAGGCAGATGGATCTACAATTTCCTGACCAACAGAACCCAATGTGTAATAGTCAACAAAATAAAATCCAACCCGTCAACCGTTAAGAGCTCAGTCCCCCAGGGTACTGTGCTTGCTCCAGTACTTTTTCTCATCCTTATATCGGACATAGACAAGAACACAACCTATAGCACTGTATCATCCTTTGCAGATGACACTAGGATCTTCATGAGAGTAGGCAACATAGAGGACACGGCGAACCTCCAGTCGGATGTAGATCAGGTCTTTCTATGGGCTACAGAAAATAATATGGTGTTTAACGAAGACAAGTTCCAGCTCATGCGCTATGGAAAAAATGAAAATATAAAAACTGAAACCACGTACAAAACTCAGGCAAATCATAACATAGAACTAAAAGGCAATGTAAAGGATCTGGGTGTACTCATGCGGAAAGTACAAAAGAACAATGGCGGCCTCTGAATCTCATAAAAACAAGTACAGTGTTATCAAGATACTCAGTTGGAATATTGCTTCTCTTAGAAAACGGTATTCAGACCTCCATCATAAGGTTATGACTGAAGACATAGATATTGTCTGCCTCCAAGAAACCCTAACTCCCGCAGGTAAAACCCCGCAGAATTTGCCTAGTTATCAGTGTTATAATCCCAGATCAAAAAATACGTGTCTCATGTATGTTAAAAAATCCCTGCCACATGAGCTACTTCCCGCCCAACAACGAGAGGGGTTTCAATATCATGGTATCCGGGTACACGTTGGTAACTCTACACTTAATGTTTTGAATGCCTATGCACCTACTGGCCTCCTCCAGTATACTGACCTACCTAGTTTTGCACATACTGATTCCACAATATTAATTGGGGATTTAAATGCTAAACACAAACAATTAGGGGATCAACTCACAAACACCAACGGGAGAAGATTGTTGGCACTTCTAGGTGCATATGGTGATGCTCAAATTATTAGTAAAAATCAACCCACGCAAATATATGGAGGTGTTCTAGATAGGTGCATTGGCTTTAACCTGTCATACACAACTCATGAGACTGATATTATGGATGACTTAATGTCTGACCATTTAGCCATAACAGCTAACATACACGTGGCTAATGTTGATCTACCTGGCACTAAGCTGAGTAGACGCAGGCTAACAGTAAGGAAAGAGCAAGAAAAATTCTTTATAGACAGCATAGAACATTGGTATAACAATTATGAGCCTGAGAATGTACAACAGTTTTATGATGACCTCGTAAATAAAACCTATGAGGCCATCAAAAATAGTGAGACGCACCAAACAAAAAGACGTACTGGGAAACAGGTCAGACACAACCAGTACTATGATGATGCTAAACTGAAAGAGCTTAAATCAATTGCTAGACAGACAGGTAAAGCATATAAGAGCCTTAGAACTCCTCAAATGTTAAAACTGTTTCAGGCCGCGCTTGCAGCGGCGAGGGAGAGAATGACTGAACTGAGACAAAATGAATGGGAGGGTTTTGTTAGTGGACTTAACCTGCATACTCCCCTGGGCAAAGCCTGGAAAGGCATAAACAAAATTATTGGTAAAAATAGCAGACAAGTTTCACACCCAAACCCGCAACAGAAAGCTAATCAGTTAATTGCAAAATGGGCTCAGGTTTCCAGCCTTGGAATGCTACCAGCTAGCACTAGGGAGAAATTGCGGGAGAGGTCCACAGACAGAAATTCTCTCATAAATTTCATGTTGAGCAAGCAACATGATGAATGTGATGTTCCATATACAGATTATGAATTGGATGCAGCCCTCTCCAGGGGCAGTAGCACTGCTCCTGGTGAGGACGGTATCACCTATGATATTCTAAGACTCCTACATCGTGTACCCGGTAACCCATTATTAGAATTGTTTAATGCCAGTTATGTCACTGGGCAGTTGCCAGTATCATGGACCACCAGTCTTACGGTACCTGTACCGAAGCCTGGCCAACCTGATGCTTTCCGTCCCATCTCACTGACCAGTTGCATGTGCAAAACCTTTGAGAGAATGGTGCTTAATAGATTATTGTATAGAGTTAAAGAGCACATGTCACCTGATATCAATGGTTTCACACATGGTAAAAGTGTACACAATTGTATCACAACCTTTCTCACTGTTCATGGAGATAAAAGGCACAAGTACACAACATTTCTTGATTTAAAAAATGCCTTTGATATTGCTAATAGAGAAGTGATTATGTACGAATTAGCGAGAATGGATATAGGGGGACATTTATTACAATGGATACGAGGCTATCTTACCAACCGGAAGTCCTCTGCACTGTTCCAAGGCTACAAGAGTGAAACTAAAGTAATGCAACTAGGCACCCCACAAGGAGGAGTACTCAGTCCTACCTTGTTTAATGTTCTAATTAATGCTTTACTAAAATCAATTCCAGCTAGTCCGGCAAGCATCACTATCAGCTATGCAGATGACATCCTTGTACATACTAAAACCCACCGTGAAATGCAAACAGTCTTAAATTGTATACATACAGCGTGTCAGAGCCTTGGTCTTGTAATCAACGCTGCTAAAACTAAGGTATTTAACAGACAAATTGGCAACCGCAAAAGTGGACCACGAAAACTCAAGATAGATAATATACCAATAGACTATGTCTCTTCTTTCAAATACCTTGGAGTCTATGTCCCTTGTACCTCAACTGCAGTCAATAAGTTACATCAACAATGTAGAGACAGACTCAAGGCTCTCAGAACTGTAGTGGGGTACAGCCCGAAATATGGTGTTAATATTAGAATAGCAAGAATGATGTATTTAGCGTACATAAGGTCTCTGATAGACTATCATGCACCAGCTTTGGTCCTGCAAAATGGCAAAAGTATTGATAGACTTGAAAAAATGCAAAATGAAGCACTCAGAATTATACTTGGCTGTCCAATAACTACCAAAGTTCTCAACATGCGGAAAGAATTAAATATACTTAGCATTAGAGATAGAATATTTGAAATTAATCTTATGATGGGACTAAAGCTTCTGCGTGATAACAAAAACAACATTGTGTCAGTTGCTCTGTTAGAACACATACGAAATGGAACTAGCGAGTCTAAGTGGATTCAAAGAACAGCCACTCATATTAAAATGATGGGACTGCATGATGTATATACAGATGAAAGAGTTCAGCACTTCCTTCCACCCTGGCAGATAGTACCTTTTGACATCCTGACCCCTGCATACCCCACCAAGAAACTAATCACAAACAACCCTCATGCTCAGCTTGCTGCTAAATTAAGCACCATAGAACACATTCACAATATACAAGCTGAAAACAACATTGCACAGACAATATACACTGACGGATCACTCAATACAGCTACAGGGAGGGCAGGAAGTGCTGTTATTGCTCATCAGCCCGATGGCAGCACAATTGAGAGGAATATCCGAATTAGTAACTGGGCGTCCACTATGCAAGCCGAGTTGGTAGCGATACTGGTAGCACTCGAAATTATTGACAACACTGAAGTAGACAGCTTAATTATTTCTGACTCCCTTTCCTCACTACGAGCAATAAACAGTTTGCAATCAAGTAATAACGTGCTTGTCTTGGAAGCTAGACGTAGATATATAAGAATACTTAGCAAGAGGGTAAATATAAAAATGTTGTGGATTCCTTCTCACATTGGCCTGCAGGAACATGACAAAGTTGACGCCCTTGCTAAGGCTGCAGTAAATAAAGACAGTGTTGAACGGAATCTTGAGTTATCAAATAGGTCCCTTAAAAGTGTCATTAGACGAGAACTCCTGGATGGATTTGAAGAAAGTAGAACTGTGCAAACTGGAATTAGCAGGTCCATTGTTCATCACATTGAAATGTGTGAAGTAAAACATGTGTATGGGGCAAGTAATAAAGTCAGTAGACTAACAGATGTTGTCACAGCTCGTATAAGACTTGGCTACAAGTATCTCTGGCAGTTCGGCTTGTATAGGGATCTAGATGAAGTAAAGTGTAAAGTGTGTGGACAAAGACAGGGACACACACTAGAACACTATATCTTGGATTGTAGTAAAATTGAGCCATTTAGAGATAGATCTAAACTCACTCTGTATGATATGGCAACCTATCTTATTACCATGGGAAAATTACCTGAAATACTTGCACTGTATCCACATTTCGCTTCCAGTAGATGAACGACATACGAGATTCAGAAACAAGTAGTGTATTTTTGAAGACTAACAAGAAACAGAAGCTCCCCTATGACTCTGTAATGTCCCCATTGGTCAAACTATTATGTATTAGCGATAAGACCTACCATTAATGTATGATGACTTACTGTAAATATGTAGCTCTTGAAATAGCACTTTCTCTGTAACTAGCTGACATTGTAACTATAAGGTGTGAAGGATAGATGAAATTGTTTATGTAATAATCTAAGATGAGGTCTGATAAAGACCTTTTGTGCCCTCTGTAATGCTTTTGCGCTACCGCTCACAGGATGAGTATGGGGTGCACAATAAACTAGCCGCCTTCGGCGGCAACAATCAATCAATCATGTCGGAAGACCTTACCTTTAAAGAACACAATAAAGTAGCCGTCACAACTGCAAGAAAAATGACAGGTTGGATAACAAGAACTTTTCACACTGGAGATGCTATACCGATGATGACACTTTTCAAAACGCTTGTGCTCTCTAGAGTGGAGTACTGCTGCACAATGACAGCCCCTTTCACTGCGGGTGAAATTGCTGACCTGGAGAGCGTGCAGAGATCCTTTACTGCTAGAATCCACTCGGTAAAACATCTAAACTATTGGGACCGACTAAAGAGCCTAAATCTGTATTCCCTTGAGCGCAGGCGGGAGAGATACATAATAATTTACACGTGGAAAATATTAGAGGGGCTGGTCCCAAACCTGCACACAGAAATAACATCACATGAGACCAGAAGACATGGCAGGATGTGCAGAATACCCCCGTTGAAAAGCAGAGGTGCAACTGGTACTCTGAGAGAGAACTCTATCAACATCAGAGGCCCGAGACTGTTCAACACGCTTCCACTACACATAAGGGACATAACTGGCAAACCCCTCACAGTGTTCAAGAGAGAACTGGATAAGCACCTCCAAAGGATACCTGATCAACCAGGCTGTGATTCATACGTCAGGCTGCGAGCAGCCGCGTCCAACAGCCTGGTTGATCAGTCCAGCAACCAGGAGGCCTGGTCGATGACCGGGCCGCGGGGACGATAAGCCCCGGAAGCACCTCAAGGTATCAAGGTAAGGTACCGTGGTGGACGGGGCCACCACCTCCATCACCGTGGTGGACGGGACCACCGCCTCCGTCACCGTGGTGGACGGGGCCACCACCTCCGTCACCGTGGTGGACGGGACCACCACCTCCGTCACCGTGGTGGACGGGGCCACCACCTCCGTCACCGTGGTGGACGGGACCACCGCCTCCGTCACCGTGGTGGACGGGGCCACCGCCTCCGTCACCGTGGTGGACGGGGCCACCACCTCCGTCACCGTGGTGGACGGGGCCACCACCTCCGTCACCGTGGTGGACGGGACCACCGCCTCCGTCACCGTGGTGGACGGGATCACCACCTCCGTCACCGTGGTGGACGGGGCCACCACCTCCGTCACCGTGGTGGACGGGACCACCGCCTCCGTCACCGTGGTGGACGGGGCCACCACCTCCGTCACCGTGGTGGACGGGGCCACCACCTCCGTCACCGTGGTGGACGGGGCCACCACCTCCGTCACCGTGGTGGACGGGGCCACCACCTCCGTCACCGTGGTGGACGGGGCCACCACCTCCGTCACCGTGGTGGACGGGGCCACCACCTCCGTCACCGTGGTGGACGGGGCCACCACCTCCGTCACCGTGGTGGACGGGGCCACCACCTCCGTCACCGTGGTGGACGGGGCCACCACCTCCGTCACCGTGGTGGACGGGGCCACCGCCTCCGTCACCGTGGTGGACGGGGTCACCACCTCCGTCACCGTGGTGGACGGGGCCACCACCTCCGTCACCGTGGTGGACGGGGCCACCACCTCCGTCACCGTGGTGGACGGGGCCACCACCTCCGTCACCGTGGTGGACGGGGCCACCACCTCCGTCACCGTGGTGGACGGGGTCACCACCTCCGTCACCGTGGTGGACGGGGCCACCACCTCCGTCACCGTGGTGGACGGGGCCACCACCTCCGTCACCGTGGTGGACGGGGCCACCACCTCCGTCACCGTGGTGGACGGGGCCACCACCTCCGTCACCGTGGTGGACGGGGCCACCACCTCCGTCACCGTGGTGGACGGGGTCACCACCTCCGTCACCGTGGTGGACGGGGCCACCGCCTCTGTCACCGTGGTGGACGGGGCCACCACCTTCGTCATCGAGTTGACGGAGGTGGTGGTGGTGGTGAAGGCCACGACGGCGGGGGCTGATCAGTACTCCTCCGGCAGGCGGCCTCTCACGACCACCTACTTCATCTCCTTCCACTTCCTATACTTCCTCGTCTAATTTGGCGTATCTACAAGGTTAGTTGTTCGTGCATTGTCAGAGACACGGAGTTAGTGCTATATAGCTTTTCTCTGCACTTGATGTTTGAATGAAACAGGCACATAGGCATCACCATGACTGAAGGATAATAATTCAGTGTGTCGGGTGACAGGGAGCTAACACAAGATACTATGTTTGAAAAGGGTGGGACCAGGACGGAAAGTTTTAAACTTGAGCCAACAATAACAATAAATTTGTGGAATCAAACCTCATGTGTGAATTTACATGTAAACACACCCAAATTCCAACATACCAAGGTTAATGGCTGTGTATTATTTTTAGTAAAGATAATATTTCCAACAAAAAACACGCCACCGCCAGCTTGCAACATTCCGTTGTTGCTATGTGCATCTATCTCTTGTCCCTCACACCTTCAGTTAAGACCTGGCCATGGCCTGGTGGAACCTGGCCATGCCCTGGTGGAACCTGGCCATGCCCTGGTGGAACCTGGCCATGCCCTGGTGGAACCTGGCCATGCCCTGGTGGAACCTGGCCATGCCCTGGTGGAACCTGCCATGGCCTAGTGGAACCTGGCCATGTCCTGGTGGAACCTGGCCATGTCCTGGTGGAACCTGGCCATGCCCTGGTGGAACCTGCCATGGCCTAGTGGAACCTGGCCATGCCCTGGTGGAACCTGGCCATGCCCTGGTGGAACCTGGCCATGCCCTGGTGGAACCTGGCCATGGCCTGGTGGAACCTGGCCATGTCCTGGTGGAACCTGGCCATGCCCTGGTGGAACCTGCCATGGCCTAGTGGAACCTGGCCATGCCCTGGTGGAACCTGGCCATGCCCTGGTGGAACCTGGCCATGCCCTGGTGGAACCTGGCCATGCCCTAGTGGAACCTGGCCATGCCCTGGTGGAACCTGCCATGGCCTAGTGGAACCTGGCCATGCCCTGGTGGAACCTGCCATGGCCTAGTGGAACCTGGCCATACGCTGTACAAGCCTGCTGATCTTTCACTTCACCAACGATGTAATATTCTCCTATTTATTCACGTAAATATACATTTTGTTTAAAGCTTACATTTCGTCTGTGCCCAGGAGGAGGAGGTGTGATGGCGCGCGTGTGTGTGGTGGGGGCAGGAGTGGTGGGGCTCACCACAGCTACACTGCTGCAGGAGGCCTTGCCGCCAGGCTCCTCCGTCACCGTCATTGCTGATAAGTTCCTCAGGGAGACCACTAGCGACGGCGCGGCGGGAATCTTCAGGCCAGGATTCCAGTTCCAGGGTCACACCCCGGAGGTTACCAGGTGGGTGGTGTGGCTGGTGACCATGGTGTCTTTGGTGGTGTGGCTGGTGGCCATGGTGTCTTTGGTGGTGTAGCTGGTGACCATGGTGTCTTTGGTGGTGTGGCTGGTGGCCATGGTGTCTTTGGTGGTGTGGCTGGTGGCCATGGAGTCTTTGGTGGTGTGGCTGGCGACCATGGAGTCTTTGGTGGTGTGGCTGGCGACCATGGTGTCTTTGGTGGTGTGGCTGGTGGCCATGGTGTCTTTGGTGGTGTGGCTGGTGACCATGGTGTCTTTGGTGGTGTGGCTGGTGGCCATGGTGTCTTTGGTGGTGTGGCTGGTGGCCATGGTGTCTTTGGTGGTGTGGCTGGTGACCATGGTGTCTTTGGTGGTGTGGCTGGTGGCCATGGTGTCTTTGGTGGTGTGGCTGGTGACCATGGAGTCTTTGGTGGTGTGGCTGGTGACCATGGAGTCTTTGGTGGTGTGGCTGGCGACCATGGTGTCTTTGGTGGTGTGGCTGGCGACCATGGAGTCTTTGGTAATGAGGAAGAAGTCTTTCATAAGCATGTTTGTTCTCATATTCAACCAATCATAAGTAAATAAGATTACATCCAGTTACACAAGGCTAAATATAAAAATTAATATATCTAATCTTTTATTGCTGGACGTAGCCTACTTATCTGTTTTGGACGTAGCCTCCTTATCTGTTTATAACTGGTTGAATATGAAAACCGACTGATCTGTTCGAGGTTGTAGGTCAGAGGCTTGGGACTAGCCTTACCCAACTTTACAGGGTGACTGATAAATGGCTCCGGGCATAGTAACAGGCGGGTCGGGGATATAGATCCCAGTTACCCGCCTTTTTCCTTCTTTGTCGTCAAAACCTTCGTTAATTCTCCACTGAAACAAGTATTTTAACGTCTTTCCTCCTCCCACTAGACAGTGGCTCACAGACTCCTACAACTTCTACAAGAATATCTTCAACTCAAAGGATGCTGCGAGTGCCGGCGTCAAACTCATCTCTGGCTTCCACTTCTCCTCCAAGCATCCCAAGATCATCTGGGTAAGTGGTAGAGTTGATGCATGTGTTTAGGCACCTGAGGTCGCAGGGGCAGCCAGGAGCACCTGTGGAAATCGCAGGGGGGGGGGGCAAGAGCGAATGTAGAGATCGTGGGTGGCGGGCAACACCCGAGTCACTATTAAACACCTAAAATACATAATAAAAATCCAAGTTTATGGTAGAAATACTCGCAGGAAGCCATACTAAATGTTCGGTGCTAAACAGAACGCGTTCCTGCGGCCCCTGCTGGAGGAGTACCGCCTGTGTACCGAGGAAGAACTCCGCCTTCACCACCACAAGTACGGCACCTTCATGACCACCATCCTCACAGAGTGCCGACGGTACCTGCCCTATCTCACTAACAAGTAAGCCTTTAAACCATATCCTTGAATTATAAATATACTTACTCCGAATGTGTGTGTGTTTGTTATATGGTATTTTGAACTAATGTATAGGCTTGATGTTTTGGACTTGTGATTTGCTGCACTTCAGATGTTTGTGTTGAGTGATAGAGTTGGCACAGAGGGATTGTAATGGTAATGTTGAAGTACTCAAGAAACCATTCCTTCCCCGTCCCATCCCAAATCCTTATCCTTACCCCTTCCCAGTGCTATATAGTCGTAATGGCTTGGCGCTTTCCCCCCCTGACAGTTCCCTTCCAGCACTGAATTTAGATTTTAACATAACAGTTATTGGTGAGTGACCGAAATATATCTGAAGACTATTTGTAGCAATGATTTCAAACGTGCTTGCACAAAGTACAGATTGGTAGTAATAAATTACAATATGATGTAATTTATCATGGATTTCCACCTGTGCTCCGCTCACTAACCTCTAAATACATAACTTTTGTTTTTATCTTTATTAAATGATATACAATATTAAGAACATATTTACATCAATTTACAAGGGAAAATACTACATTTGTATATATTTTATATAATTCTCAGTAAACCTATTTACCATATCATCACCGAGCATGAGCCGCAAACCCCAAATGTTATACTTGATCCTGCCTCGCAAGAACTTCATATTTTGTCTACTGAGTAGCCCTCCTGCCTGCTTATCCACACACAAAAAATGTAATGAGAAAGTAGCATAATTATTGTATTCTTAATTTTCTTGCATTTTATGTCACTATGAAACATTAAAAAAACTCATTAAATCCACTCTAATGCTTAGTCCACATAAAGCTTTAAGAGTGTCTCTAATCCAGTTTACAAGAACAACTTTCTGCTTACAGAAATGAAATATATGCATATTATCCTCAATTTCAGTGCATTGGTCACACCTATTGTTGTCCTTAATGCCCAACATCAACAACCTAACATTTGTAGGGAGGGTCTCATGAATATATTCATAACTTGACCGGACAGGTTCACGGGCCGGGGAGGCATCATTGAGACCCGACACCTGGAGAGCCTGGAGGAGCTTGTGGGTCAGTATGACGTTGTGTGTAACTGTTCGGGTATTGGGGCCAGGACCTGGTGAACGACCTCACTGTCACTCCCATACGAGGTCAGGTCTACAAGGTCAGTCTTAGCCATGGACTACTTTATTGGAAACTAGATTAATCATTACAGCCTTGTTGATATTTCCAATGAACTTTTGCTGGACCTCGATAAGCCTATCAGGCTTTCTGTCCTCGACAAGGGCAAGCTAAAATGATAACTAAATGACAAAATTAAAGCCTAACAATGATAATATGAGTAACAACTAATACTGTTAGTGTGATAGTAACTGTAAAGATTTTGTTAATGTCTGTATATAGATATGGAAAAAAATTACGTCAGGGCTATTTTAGAAGTGTATATGTCAAACGTCAGATCTATTTTACGAGCATCATCATGGGAAAACAGAAAGTTCGGTTAGAAATATTCTTTAAAAGCATCCTCACAAGGCCTTAGTGAAAACTATGAAAATGTAAGGCGTTCACAGTTTCATAGAGAGCTCTCTTCTCTCTCTCTCTCTCTCTATCTCTCTCTCTCTCTCTCTCTCTCTCCTCTCTCCCGCTCTCTCTCTTCTCTCCTCTCTCTCTCCTCTCTCACTCTCTCTCTCTCTTCTACCTCATCCCTCTCGCCTCCTCTCTCCCCCTCTCCCCCCCCCCTCCCTCCCTCCACATAGTCCTGCGTGTTTATCTCTACCCAAGAACTGGACTCTCAATCTTTTTATTTTTTCCATTCAGCTCCATCTTGGGTCTACCTCACTGTATATATTTTCATCCACAGTTTTGATCTTCAGTAACTCAAACTTTATATTTGCGAAGTGTACAACTTTGCAATTTTATTTAAAACTAAACAAAACCATTATGTTCAAGGTGCGCGCGCCGTGGGTCAAAAACTTCTACTTCGTGGACCACGACACCTACATCGTGCCTGGGTTTGACCACTCACACTGGTGGAACGAGGCAGTTTGACTCGTACAAGGAAGATGTGGACAAGTACGACTCTATGGCCATCTGGGAGCGATGCCTGGCATTGGTTCCAAACTGAAGGCTGCAGAGGTGCGTACTACTGGAGTTTAGTGAGTTTCGGGGTGGGGGGTGGGGGGGGGGGTAGAAATAGCCTAAGCTACTCTATCCCTTTGAGATGTATTTCTTTCTTGTCTCAATAAACATACTTGAACTTGAAGTGAGTTGCGGCATTGTAAATTGTGCACTTGGTTAAAGTCACACTTTACCTTGCGGTTTACTTTCACGTGTAATAACTAAGACAGCACAAACGGTACGGTAAAAATTATCTGTAGAAAGCCCTAAACCAGTATGACTAAATAAAGCTAAGTAGTTTTATGTACAGTATATCTCTTTGTAAGGCCTCAATCCCATTTTCGCTTTCCCCCTTTACCCTATATCTTGGTGCTGAATTTTAAAATCCAGCTTGAAAAAAAAATCAGGACAAATCGGAGGACCTTTGACAAACCGCCGGCTTCGTGTCCTCGTCGAGGCTAGTGGCTTTCAGGTAAATTCTCCGTGGTAAATTCTCTTCAGGTAAAGCAGTCTCCGTGGTGTAGTGGTAAGACACTCGCCTGGCGTCCGCGAGCGCTATGTCATGGGTTCGTATCCTGGCCGGGGAGGATTTACTGGGCGCAAATCCTTAACTGTAGCCTCTGTTTAACGCAACAGTAAAATGTGTACTTGGATGAAAAAACGATTCTTCGCGGCGGGGATCGTATTCCAGGGACCTGCCCGAAACGCTACGCGTACTAGGGCTGTACAAGAATGTAACAACTCTTGTATATATCTCAAAAAAAAAAAAAAAAAATTAGGCCTAGTATGCTATTTAGGGCCAGGTTAGGTTTATGGTTACTCTCAGAAGTACCAAACAAACTTTTTGGTTTAAAACGGTTCATATTTTGCACCTTCCTTCCACAATAAAATAAATAAATACAAAAAATATAATAAAATAAATAATAAATAAATACAAAAAATATAATAAAATAAATAATAAATAAAGACAATAGATAATAAATAAAGAAAATAAAGAATAAAATAAAGAAAATATAATATATAAAGAATAAAATAAATAATAAATAGAATAAATAAATAAATAAATAAAAAGCTCTAGGTTCTATCCTTTTGGAGGGAGTGTTGTTGTTGGGGGGGGGGGCACTGGGAATTAGTCGGGGCCACATTTACAAAGCTGAATTTACACTATTAATAGGGGTTTTAACACTAATATGGTGATAACAACTACCACTACCACCACCTCTACGACAGCTATCCCACAACTCCCTTCTTTTGATAATTACTTACCACAACTGCAACTTCCAGCAGCATCACCATAATTAACACCACCACCACAACCACTCACCACAAGCCCTACCATAATAATGACGAGTCCTCCCACAGGTCCTGCAGGAGTGGGTAGGCTTGCGACCCTATCGACCCATTGTGAGGGTCGAGAATGAAGTCTTGACTTTCGACAGCGGCACAAGCCTGAAGGTGAGGCTATTCCATTTCCAGACTCATTACCACTAAACTTGTCCCTCATCTTGCATATGCTCAAGTTTGGACATTTATTTTTTCGTTTATTATTCGTATTTCATTCTTTTATAAACGTTTCTCGAAGTTATTCTAACTATCACCTTCCCCATCACCGCCACCTGCAGGTAGTCCATAACTACGGCCATGGAGGCTATGGGGTGATGTCGGCTCCTGGCACTTCCATGGATGCTGTCAGATTAGTGATGAAGATGCTTCCCTCCACCTGGGCCAAACTTTGAAGGGGGGGCCCATACGTCACCTTTTGGGGTTTGTTTGTCAACACTACAAGAACTGCACATCAGCCTCTGGAAGCTTTACATCAGCGTCTGAGGCCTGTCAGACCTCAGACCAATAAATCAACTCTTATATGCCTTGTGATGATACCTTTGAAGACCCAAAACTCCCGTCCTTTACTCTTAGTTAAAGAGTTTATGAATGTAGCTCATTAATGTAGTAACACTAGTAAATGATGTCTCTCGAGAGGCATCATGTAAGAATGAATAAATTATGAAAGAAAACGCCAATCCTGAATGGCTATATGAATGGACAACCATGAATGTGAGAAGTTGACCAGACCACACACTAGAAAGTAAAGGGACGACGACGTTTCGGTCCGTCCTGGACCATTCTCAAGCTGACTTGCTGACTTGAGAATGGTCCAGGACGGACCGAAACGTCGTCGTCCCTTCACTTTCTAGTGTGTGGTCTGGTCAACATACTTCAGCCACGTTATTGTGACTCATCGCCTACACATGAATGTGAGAAATTTAGCTAAATTAGGAATAATAA
>WNGS01063839.1:11539803-11554803 GCA_020271785.1 Procambarus virginalis
ACTAATTCAACTCCTATAAACTAGTACACTCTATGATGAATCAGTATTTGCCAGATTGACTGGGACCAAGATTGATGACGGATGAAAATTAAGTCACCCAAGAGGTGGACGGACATGAATAGCCCGTAATGGGACTAGGATAGTGTAGCAATAAATGATTATTATAGAAGTTTTATTGATTTACAAGGAGCTTTTGATAAAGCCAACCAAGAGTGTTATTTTATATGAATTAGCTTGGTCTTGGGGTTAAACGGGAGATTATGCCGTGGATAGGGGATTCTTTTATGAAAGGAAGGCTCAGGTGTGGGTATCAAGGTTGGTATGATCCATGGTGTGTGAGGTCTTTTGAACCTCGCACACCTCAGCGGGAGGCGTGTTGAGTCCCACCCTGTTTATGTACTAATGAATAAGATAGCATCTGAGAGATTACTCAAATAGCTACTCCAATCATATATGCGCGATGAGTATTTGTTTCAGGGCAAAGATATTTCAAAAGGTTTCCAAACGAGTGTGGACAATTTCGAAATACCTGTGGCACATATGGACTGTGGTTTAATGAAAACAAAACTAAGTTTCGGAATGTAAAGTCGGAGGGCCCATTATATTGAAAATAAATGGTAAAATATATAGAGAGAGTTAATATATATAAATATTTAGTGCATATATGTTGGATATACCCATGAGAGTTTGGAAAGCTGAGATGAACAGACTGTGTGGGTCAATGTCGGAAGAGATTACAACCTCTAAGGCCTTGGCATGCTGTGGAAAGGCGAGTGGGGAAGTCCTGTGCTACGAATGATATAACTTCGAGTACTGCTAACGATCTCTATTGATTAAGCTAGCCCGTGTCATTTCTTGTTTTGGTTAATGGTAGATGAGGGGCAAGTTTGAGAAGGTACAAATGAAGCCATGGAATACATCTTAGGAGGCCCAAGAAATGCTATGATTGAGATAAGGAGGAGAGCTTATCTGCAGAGTATTGGGGATAGAATATCAGAGATAAATGTAGCCTCTGCCATTAGATAAGAGAGGTGGCGGGAGCTAATGAATTAATCCTCTTCGGTCAAAAGGTGGGAAGTTCTGAACATATGATGATGAAGACGAGAGTATATACTGAATAACTAATGTTCTAATGTTATAAAGTTGATGTTATTACAGAGTGTACTGCTGTGCCCAAGAGAAATTCACACCCCCATGGGAGGTGTGTAAGTAGATGTAGTAATACTCCCTTTGCAAAAGAAAAAAAAGTATGTGATGAATAGGAGAGCTGAGGGCGTACATATGATTGTATAATTAGAAACAACTCGGCCCACAGGAAACAACTCTACATGTATACTTGTGATGGGCTGTCAGTAGCTAGGGATGGGAACGGCAGGATGTTGAGTCTTGATCAGGGAGTACCCTGACATCGGCCTGTAGATACGTTATTGGACGCCGCTTAACTGACAATATTCTTCAACGCAGGCTGAAACTCCATAGGGTTTTAGCAGGATTACAGGAAGTATCAAATGTGGTAAAAATGCGTGCTTCTTTATTGACAGCAGAGGAGCGTTAGAGTCTTTAAATCAGCAGACGCGCCAGTATATCAGAAGTATTGTGATAGAGTGTAGAGGGAATGTTAAGAAATTAGAAAAACTGGTATAAGTAAGATTCATGTGGAGCCCTTCACATGTGGGAATCCTGTTGAAATGAAGTAGTTGATGACATAGCGAAAGAGCCACTGAAAAACCTCTGTTGATGTTATATGTACAGTTAAACCTTGAAACAAATAAAAGCAAGAATCAAGATGATCCAAGAGTGGTGAAGAAATGAATAAGAGAATGGCAATGTGGGACAGTAGTAACACACTTAAGCATTATTCATAATAAATACAAATTCGTCCTTCACCTATGGTAAAGGAAAGTCTACTTGGAAGGATTCAATTTACATGAGATTAAGATTACGATACAAATATATCTGGCAATACGCGGTGTTGATGTCAGTGAAGAAGAGAAGGAGTGTAAATTATGTGGTATGCCGCACGCCCACACCTTAGAACATTATGTATTAGAGTGTCAACTTATTGAAAAATATAGAATTAAGGAATTAAATAGTGTACCACATCAAATGGTTTGGATGTGTGATAATGGTATGATAGTATACTTAGGAGCTACAAGAAGTTTGCCCCAAGAAAAAAAAGAGTGTGACGATTATATACTGTATACTGTACTTGCTATATTAACATGCAATCTCGACTCAAGTCCATTACATTCAGCGGTCAACCCCACAGACGCATTCATAAATTTTAACATGCTGTTCATCAAAACGGGAATTTTTCTCAAGTATAAATAAATATTATAATATATTGCATATTGTGTATATATAGGCATAGGTTAGGGTAGGTCAGGTGTTTAGGTTCTGTTGGCGATTATTTGTATTTGTAGTACGTGGGTGAAGCAGTTATAGCGTTTGTGATTCGAACAAAATCGTCAGTGAAGCACTGTTCCGGATATGTTCGAACGTCAGCAGTGTGAGTCGTGTGTAAAACCGCTTTCATTCATAAACAGGGGGTTTGGCGGGTGCATGGAATCACTTTTGGATCTTTGTTTGGAGGACGGGGTGGTACGTGGGTGAAGCATTTATAGCGTTGTGATTCGAACAAAATTCGTCAGTGAAGCACTTGTTCCGGATATGTTCGAACGCCATCAGTTGTGAGTCGTGTGTAAACCGTTTTTCATTCATAAACAGGGGGTTTGGCGTGTGCATGGAATCACTTTGGATCTTTGTTTGGAGGACGGCTGTAGACAGCCCGTCCTCCAAACAAAGATCCAAAAGTGATTCCATGCACCCGCCAAACCCCTGTTTATGAATGAAAAACGGTTTACACACGACTCACAACTGCTGGCGTTCGAACATATCCGGAACAAGTGCTTCACTGACGAATTTGTTCGAATCACAACGCTATAAATGCTTCACCCACGTACTACAAATACAGATAATCGCCAACAGAAACCAAACACCTAACCTAACCTATGCCTATAATATGCACAATATGATAAAATATTATCATATTAATTTATATTTGAGAAGATTCCCGTTTTGAATGAACAACATGTAAAACTTTATGAATGCGTCTGTGGGTCGACCCTGGATGTAATGGACTTGAGTCGAGGACGGGTTGCTGTCCTGCCCGGGATTCGAACCCGGAATTTTCGATTGTGCGTCGAGAACGAACCCTACTGTACTACCGGGACCTTAAATAAATAGGTATATAAATTATTATTATACTGTTTTATGTAGCCTGTCTGTGTGTTCTAGTATGCTTATAGCGTAGAAAAGATAGCATATATTTAATCTATTGAACAAGACTTATCCCTTATGTTATCCTGATGTTGCCCATGGCAGATATTATTTGTCTCATTCATTATTATACACTGCAGTGATAGTCACTGCACAAACGTATTTTGCATACCATACAGTTTTCTGTAAAAAAAACTTGAAAAACTCCGTCACCGTGGTGGACGGGGTCACCACCTCCGTCACCGTGGTGGACGGGGCCACCACCTCCGTCACCGTGGTGGACGGGGCCACCACCTCCGTCACCGTGGTGGACGGGGCCACCACCTCCGTCACCGTCCGTATTCATCAAGAACTGTAAAAAACCACTATCGCAGGCGCTTCACATTCTGTGGAGACAAAGCCTAGATACTGGTGTTATTCCTGATATACTAAAAACAGCAGAGATAGCACCACTTCATAAAGGAGGAAATAAGGCAGAGGCAAAAATCACAGACCGATAGCACTAACATCGCACATCATAAAAATTTTTGAGAGAGTGCTAAGAAGTAAGATCACAAAATACATGGAATCACAGCATCTCCATAACCCGGACAACATGGTTTCAGAACAGGGCGCTCTTGCCTGTCGCAGTTGCTGGACCACTATGATATGGCATTAGATGCTATGGAAGACAAACAAAACGCTGATGTAATTTACACAGATTTTGCAAAAGCTTTTGATAAATGTGACCATGGTGTTATTGCCCATAAAATGCGCTCAAAAGGAATTACCGGAAAAGTAGGCAGATGGATCTACAATTTCCTGACCAACAGAACCCAATGTGTAATAGTCAACAAAATATAATCCAACCCGTCAACCGTTAAGAGCTCAGTCCCCCAGGGTACTGTGCTTGCTCCAGTACTTTTTCTCATCCTTATATCGGACATAGACAAGAACACAACCTATAGCACTGTATCATCCTTTGCAGATGACACTAGGATCTTCATGAGAGTAGGCAACATAGAGGACACGGCGAACCTCCAGTCGGATGTAGATCAGGTCTTTCTATGGGCTACAGAAAATAATATGGTGTTTAACGAAGACAAGTTCCAGCTCATGCGCTATGGAAAAAATGAAAATATAAAAACTGAAACCACGTACAAAACTCAGGCAAATCATAACATAGAACTAAAAGGCAATGTAAAGGATCTGGGTGTACTCATGTCGGAAGACCTTACCTTTAAAGAACACAATAAAGTAGCCGTCACAACTGCAAGAAAAATGACAGGTTGGATAACAAGAACTTTTCACACTAGAGATGCTATACCGATGATGACACTTTTCAAAACGCTTGTGCTCTCTAGAGTGGAGTACTGCTGCACAATGACAGCCCCTTTCACTGCGGGTGAAATTGCTGACCTGGAGAGCGTGCAGAGATCCTTTACTGCTAGAATCCACTCGGTAAAACATCTAAACTATTGGGACCGACTAAAGAGCCTAAATCTGTATTCCCTTGAGCGCAGGCGGGAGAGATACATAATAATTTACACGTGGAAAATATTAGAGGGGCTGGTCCCAAACCTGCACACAGAAATAACATCACATGAGACCAGAAGACATGGCAGGATGTGCAGAATACCCCCGTTGAAAAGCAGAGGTGCAACTGGTACTCTGAGAGAGAACTCTATCAACATCAGAGGCCCGAGACTGTTCAACACGCTTCCACTACACATAAGGGACATAACTGGCAAACCCCTCACAGTGTTCAAGAGAGAACTGGATAAGCACCTCCAAAGGATACCTGATCAACCAGGCTGTGACTCATACGTCAGGCTGCGAGCAGCCGCGTCCAACAGCCTGGTTGATCAGTCCAGCAACCAGGAGGCCTGGTCGATGACCGGGCCGCGGGGACGATAAGCCCCGGAAGCACCTCAAGGTATCAAGGTAAGGTACCGTGGTGGACGGGGCCACCACCTCCGTCACCGTGGTGGACGGGACCACCGCCTCCGTCACCGTGGTGGACGGGGCCACCACCTCCGTCACCGTGGTGGACGGGGCCACCACCTCCGTCACCGTGGTGGACGGGGCCACCACCTCCGTCACCGTGGTGGACGGGACCACCGCCTCCGTCACCGTGGTGGACGGGGCCACCGCCTCCGTCACCGTGGTGGACGGGGCCACCACCTCCGTCACCGTGGTGGACGGGGCCACCACCTCCGTCACCGTGGTGGACGGGACCACCGCCTCCGTCACCGTGGTGGACGGGGCCACCACCTCCGTCACTGTGGTGGACGGGACCACCGTCTCCGTCACCGTGGTGGACGGGGCCACCACCTCCGTCACCGTGGTGGACGGGGCCACCACCTCCGTCACCGTGGTGGACGGGGTCACCACCTCCGTCACCGTGGTGGACGGGGCCACCACCTCCGTCACCGTGGTGGACGGGGCCACCACCTCCGTCACCGTGGTGGACGGGGCCACCACCTCCGTCACCGTGGTGGACGGAGCCACCACCTCCGTCACCGTGGTGGACGGGGCCACCACCTCCGTCACCGTGGTGGACGGGGCCACCACCTCCGTCACCGTGGTGGACGGGGCCACCACCTCCGTCACCGTGGTGGACGGGGCCACCACCTCCGTCACCGTGGTGGACGGGGCCACCACCTCCGTCACCGTGGTGGACGGGGCCACCACCTCCGTCACCGTGGTGGACGGGGCCACCACCTCCGTCACCGTGGTGGACGGGACCACCGCCTCCGTCACCGTGGTGGACGGGGTCACCACCTCCGTCACCGTGGTGGACGGGGCCACCACCTCCGTCACCGTGGTGGACGGGGCCACCGCCTCTGTCACCGTGGTGGACGGGGCCACCACCTTCGTCATCGAGTTGACGGAGGTGGTGGTGGTGGTGAAGGCCACGACGGCGGGGGCTGATCAGTGCTCTTCTGGCAGGCGGCCTCTCACGACCACCTACTTCATCTCCTTCCACTTCCTATACTTCCTCGTCTAATTTGGCGTATCTACAAGGTTAGTTGTTCGTGCATTGTCAGAGACACGGAGTTAGTGCTATATAGCTTTTCTCTGCACTTGATGTTTGAATGAAACAGGCACATAGGCATCACCATGACTGAAGGATAATAATTCAGTGTGTCGGGTGACAGGGAGCTAACACAAGATACTATGTTTGAAAAGGGTGGGACCAGGACGGAAAGTTTTAAACTTGAGCCAACAATAACAATAAATTTGTGGAATCAAACCTCATGTGTGAATTTACATGTAAACACACCCAAATTCCAACATACCAAGGTTAATGGCTGTGTATTATTTTTAGTAAAGATAATATTTCCAACAAAAAACACGCCACCGTCAGCTTGCAACATTCCGTTGTTGCTATGTGCATCTATCTCTTGTCCCTCACACCTTCAGTTAAGACCTGGCCATGGCCTGGTGGAACCTGGCCATGCCCTGGTGGAACCTGGCCATGCCCTGGTGGAACCTGGCCATGCCCTGGTGGAACCTGGCCATGCCCTGGTGGAACCTGGCCATGCCCTGGTGGAACCTGCCATGGCCTAGTGGAACCTGGCCATGTCCTGGTGGAACCTGGCCATGCCCTGGTGGAACCTGGCCATGCCCTGGTGGAACCTGGCCATGCCCTGGTGGAACCTGGCCATGCCCTGGTGGAACCTGGCCATGTCCTGGTGGAACCTGGCCATGCCCTGGTGGAACCTGCCATGGCCTAGTGGAACCTGGCCATGCCCTGGTGGAACCTGGCCATGCCCTGGTGGAACCTGGCCATGCCCTGGTGGAACCTGGCCATGCCCTGGTGGAACCTGGCCATGCCCTAGTGGAACCTGGCCATGCCCTGGTGGAACCTGCCATGGCCTAGTGGAACCTGGCCATGCCCTGGTGGAACCTGCCATGGCCTAGTGGAACCTGGCCATACGCTGTACAAGCCTGCTGATCTTTCACTTCATCAACGATGTAATATTCTCCTATTTATTCACGTAAATATACATTTTGTTTAAAGCTTACATTTCGTCTGTGCCAGGAGGAGGAGGTGTGATGGCGCGCGTGTGTGTGGTGGGGGCAGGAGTGGTGGGGCTCACCACAGCTACACTGCTGCAGGAGGCCTTGCCGCCAGGCTCCTCCGTCACCGTCATTGCTGATAAGTTCCTCAGGGAGACCACTAGCGACGGCGCGGCGGGAATCTTCAGGCCAGGATTCCAGTTCCAGGGTCACACCCCGGAGGTTACCAGGTGGGTGGTGTGGCTGGTGACCATGGTGTCTTTGGTGGTGTGGCTGGTGGCCATGGTGTCTTTGGTGGTGTAGCTGGTGACCATGGTGTCTTTGGTGGTGTGGCTGGTGGCCATGGTGTCTTTGGTGGTGTGGCTGGTGGCCATGGAGTCTTTGGTGGTGTGGCTGGCGACCATGGAGTNAAAATGCAACATGGCGGCGGTAGTGACGTAGCGCGTGATCATTGGGTGCTCAGGGTGAGTGACGTCACCAGCACCCAGCCTGCCCATTGGCTGACCCGCATTTCAACTTGTGTTTTACACCTGGGCGAGAGAGCCAGCAGCAGGTGCACAACATGTGAACCCTCGGCCCAACCTCTTTCTCCCCAGCTTGTACACCCCTCACAGGTCAGTGAGAAGCAGCCTTGTGGGTGGGTGGGAGCTGGACCAGACACACCTCTTAAGATTAGGAGTCTTGGTGAGACGAGAGGCTGAGGTACTGGAGGTAGATATGGGGGGGTTACACTAGGAGGTCTGAGAGGTAGTGTTCGCCTGAGGACACTCCACTCTCACTAGCTTTCTTTTGACCTTAATATGCTCTAGTACTGTCTTGTCCAAACTTAGTAAGGCGGTTTTTTAAGTTATTTAGTTTTGTCATGATTTATACAGGACGTGGATGTTTCGTATCTGGTTGTAACAATTAGTATTAAGGTGTTTGTATTATCTGAGTGAAGAGTTTAAAGGGACGTGTATGTTCGTATTCCCATTACAGTGTGGAGGTAAATGTACGTACAGTACTATTGTGCTCTTTATCTAAAACCATTTCAGAGTTTATGTACAAAACTGTAGTGGTTTAAAGAGTGAAACAAAGTTGTTAATTCTGTAATGACCGCTGGCCAGGTGTATACCAGCTACAGATGTGTGTTTAATATTCTATATATAAGAGTCTCAACAAAATTATTTTATGCAATGACTGTAGTTGTTAATTTTGCTAACCAGTAAAGATTTGGAGAATATGGATGTAGATGGGAGCTGCCAGTGGATGTATATGGGAGCTGCCAGTGGATGTATATGGGAACTGCCAGTGGATGTAGATGGGAGCTGCCAGTGGATGTAGATGGGAACTGCCAGTGGATGTAGATGGGAGCTGCCAGTGGATGTAGATGGGAGCTGCCAATGGATGTAGATGAGAACTGCCAGTGGATGTAGATGGGAGCTGCCAGTGGAGGTACAGTAGATGGGAACTGCCAGTGGATGTAGATGGGAACTGCCAGTGGATGTAGATGGGAGCTGCCAGTGGATGTAGATGGGAGCTGCCAATGGATGTAGATGGGAACTGCCAGTGGATGTAGATGGGAGCTGCCAGTGGAGGTACAGTAGATGGGAACTGCCAGTGGATGTAGATGGGAACTGCCAGTGGATGTAGATGGGAACTGCCAGTGGATGTAGATGGGAGCTCCCAGTGGATGTAGATGGGAGCTCCCAGTGGATGTAGATGGGAGTTGCCAGTGGATGTAGATGGGAGTTGCCAGTGGATGTAGATGGGAGTTGCCAGTGGATGTAGATGGGAGGTGCCAGTGGATGTAGATGGGAGGTGCCAGTGAATGTAGATGGGAGGTGCCAGTGAATGTAGATGGGAGCTGCCAGTGGATGTAGATGGGAGCTGCCAGTGGATGTAGATGGGAGTTGCCAGTGGATGTAGATGGGAGTTGCCAGTGGATGTAGATGGGAGTTGCCAGTGGATGTAGATGGGAGTTGCCAGTGGATGTAGATGGGAGTTGCCAGTGGATGTAGATGGGAGGTGCCAGTGGATGTAGATGGGAGGTGCCAGTGGATGTAGATGGGAGGTGCCAGTGGATGTAGATGGGAGGTGCCAGTGGATGTAGATGGGAGCTGCCAGTGGATGTAGATGGGAGCTGCCAGTGGATGTAGATGGGAGCTGCCAGTGGATGTAGATGGGAGCTGCCAGTGGATGTAGATGGGAGCTGCCAGTGGATGTAGATGGGAGCTGCCAGTGGATGTAGATGGGAGTTGCCAGTGGATGTAGATGGGAGGTGCCAGTGGATGTAGATGGGAGGTGCCAGTGGATGTAGATGGGAGGTGCCAGTGGATGTAGATGGGAACTGCCAGTGGATGTAGATGGGAGCTGCCAGTGGATGTAGATGGGAGCTGCCAGTGGATGTAGATGGGAGCTGCCAGTGGATGTAGATGGGAGTTGCCAGTGGATGTAGATGGGAGCTGCCAGTGGATGTAGATGGGAGCTGCCAGTGGAGGTAGATGGGAGCTGCCAGTGGAGGTAGATGGGAGCTGCCAGTGGATGTAGATGGGAGCTGCCAGTGGATAGGAGCTGCCAGTTGAGCTAAATTATAATTAAAGTTTACCTACTATTTTCAAAATAATTGTGTATTAATTCCATATATTTGTTAATAATTTGCCACTTGAATGCACAGTATGCATTTCTTCAATTATTACATAATTCAATTAAAGTTCCTACAGTACCTGCAGCATGACGGCAACACAGACCAATGCGGGCTTGACGGCGCTGGATGGCTTGCCCAAGCCATTCGTGAATGCCATGAGAACATTATTTGACATAATGGATGACCAACGCACTGGTTATGTTAAGTTTTCAGGTGAGAGATTTATCTCGGTTAACATCTGTAGTTACATTATTTTGAAATTACACGAGAGAAAGTTTCCTAGCTTCTTGTAGTGTAAAGTCATGGAAATTATTTTTATTTACATAATTCATAATTATTTTGTCTCAAAAGGGGGAAATTCAAGAATGTTTGTGTCTTACATTAAGCTTGAGTGGTCTATTTATCAGGTAATTTCAAAACTAAACTATTTGGGCTACCGTTACTGATTGTTCTAGTTTTCTCACTTGTTGCACAAACTAATTTAGTTCATAAATATTTAATACCTGTATAATTTTAAAAAATATAAACTTATGCTTTTTAATTTAAACACGGCGTTGGCTCTTGTTGTTATTATTATAAGATATAATTCAGTAAAGTTAAGTCTTTAATACAGAAATTGAGCGCCGATGGCAAGACGATGGAGCCCAAGGAATGCCTCGTGGAGTGCTGGCCAGTCTTCGTAAAGTGACTCCACCTGATGGTTACCTCTCCTTCGAACGTTTTTGTGCTGGCCTGCAGGTGAGATTTTTATGGAATTTTAACATGTACAATCCACTACATTCTAAAGTATAAGAAGGGCTAATTCCTTCAAAGTTAATACCTGGGACTGGATATACTGTTCTGTAATGCCAACACTAACACTAGAAGCTGATATGGACAGGATAACATCATTGGCATGTGGCAAGATAGAAACTTAAAGTCAGCATTTAAAAAATCTAAGGAAGGAGGCTTTCCAATTCATATACCTGGTTGATACCTGGTTGATGGGGTTCTGGGAGTTCTTCTACTCCCCAAGCCCGCCCGAGGCCAAGCTTGACTTGTGAGAGTTTGGTCAACTAGGCTGTTGCTTGGAGCGGCCTGCAGGCCCACATACCCACCACAGCCCGGTTGGTCTGGCACTCCTTGTGTTGGGTCATTGGTGTATTATGCAGCACGGGCATGTAATCCACACCTGAAGAGCAAAAGGAAACTTGAGAAAGTGCAGACCAGTACCAGAAATGAGAGTTCAACTATGAAGTCAGGTTAATAGAACTCGAGCTCACAACAAAGAGGAGTGAAAAAATAGAGGGGATTTGATATTTACATAGAAGACACTAATGGGAATAAAAAAGATGAACAAGAACAGTCTATTTAAACTAATAAGAAGTATACTAATTCAAAGTACAGTATGTCAAAGAGGATATCACTAGATATTGGATATGCAATTAAATCAGAGATGCAAGGAAATTGTCATGCACTCTAGGGAAGGTTGACAAGGAGAATGCACTTAAAGAAGATATCAAAGCCTCTTCCAGCCAGAAAAAATATGATTGAATGTCGAGATATGCAGTAAGCACACCAGGCATAAAAGGCTAGGAGACAGGATAATAAAATGTAGATCTTACTGGTAGTCACTGACAGGAAAACACAGCAGCCCCTGATTATGACATCAGTCTAAATTCACTTTACTCTCTATACTCATTATATAACCTGTACTCATTACAGCCCCTATATTCATCATTGTAACCATTTTGCCCCAAGATAGGATGATTTGGGGGATAGAGTACCTATTGATCAGCTACTGTCTAAACACATGTACAGTAGTTAGTAGCGGACAAAGCAGCATGCAGAATGCCACATGAAATGCATTTACTGATGTTTAGATCTAAAATACAAGCATGGATAATTTCGGTCACCAAGCTATCTGGCAAAGTTTTGCATCCACACCACAGTACTCTGAATGTTACAAGCATTATGGTATGTAAATTAGATGGTAAGCAATGACTAGAAATAATTTAAAATTCTTTAACATTTTATATTATTGTCTACCAATAATGTGTTGGTGCCTTCTTTTGATAATTACTCACTTCCCAATAATGCATTGATCAATGTATTCACTATAGATATTTTGTAATCAGATCAGTTTATTACGCAACAAGATGGAAGACCGACCAGCCGGCTCATCTAATAATGTGATTCCACCACCAAAACTACCACCAGTAACGTCTATGGGACCTCCACCTCCTCCTCCACATATTCGACCACCTTCTGCTCCTCTTCTGGACCAGGTTAGAATACTTAAGTACATGTAAATGGATATTGTTTTCATATGTATATCAGCTGAAGTGGTGGCAGATGATTTTTCATGCTGGCTTTGGCAGCATCTGCTGTAAAGATTGTCTATGCTGCATTGTATTATATTACACAGTTCAATTTGAATTGGATTGTGTAATGTACCATTACAAAAGTAAATATTTTGTTATATAAATTAAATAGCTTTTTCGAGTATATTTTAGAACGTGAAGTACTGTTAATATCTTGTTTTCCATAATACAGTATACAGTGGTACCTCTGCTTACAAATTTAATCCGTTGCCAAGGACGGTTCACGAGCTGAAAATTTGTAAACTAAAGCGAATTTTCCCATAAGAAATAATGTACTGTAAATTGAATTAATGTGTTCCACACTTCCCAAAAAATTAACTTCAAAGTAAATTTTATACCTAATTCACCAAAATCTTCAGTACTAAAGTATGTACAAGTTATTACTTACCGTTATTGATGGCTCTTGTTGGCGTATGGATTACGATGGATGCCTGGGAGTTGGACAGCTGCTACGGGCTGCTTCCTGGTGGGGGTGTAACAAAAAGGAGGCCTGGTCGAGTACCGGGTATACGCTAATTGTTTTTTCATTAATACAAGATCTTAAATTTAAATACAGTAATTGGTTTTATGCAAGTGGATATTTTATTACTGAAGTAAATAAATTGTTTGTCCATAATCTACACATACAAGTATGATAATTACATATTTAATATGGGATTATTTGCTATACCATTATAGTTGTTCTTTTATTTTTATTGTCAGACCCAGTATATTTTGTGTTCTCTATTAATTCTCTAAAAATTGAAATAGTTAATTTTTTCTAATTTTAGGAGCAGCATCCAAAGCAGCCATGCACAAATTCTGCCATGCGATCAGGTGTGATCTCTCAGCATGTTCGTGCAGAAAGAGCAATGTCAATGCCTCATTTAGACGAGCCAGTCAACCATCATGAACCAAACACACATCATGGCTATGATCCAGATCCACGTCTGCATTCAAACAAATCTGATGTTAAGATGGTAGCTGGAGGAGTCATGTCCCATTCTAAGTCAATGGGAAACATGGCAGGTCCTCCAAAGCCTCCTCGAGTAATGGAGCGGGAGCGAGGAACCCATAGCTTAGATCGACACTTGGAGAATCGTGGCATGGGTGAGCATGGTAGAATGCCAGGTGATATTCGAGCTACCCATTCATTGGAACGAGATCGTTCTGAAAGAAAGTGGGACAATGATGGAAGTGAATGGACCCGCAGAGATAGGTAACCACCCAATTTGTTAAAATATTCATACCGTACATGCATACCTCATTTAACACTGCCCTGCACAATAACGATTCAATTATAGAGCCTTTTTTTAACAAAATATAGAGTGGGGGAGGGGGGGAGAGTACAGTAAATGGTGGGAACAGACACCAGAATACATAAACAGCAGACATATGCAGCAACTTGTTACCACCTCTTTTGAAGGAGTTTCATGGATCAATGTCCCAGTGGCTCGGTCTCCGACCAGGCTTTTTGGTTGGCAGTCGGCACTAACAAACTGTTGGATGCTGGAACACTACTGCACAGTCTTACCCATGTATACATAAATAAAATAATAATTTATTATTACATGAATATGTTTAGAGATGATACAAAATTGCTAGGAAGAGTCAGGGACTTGGATGGTTATGTTGTCCTCCAAAATGACCTAGACAAATTGAGTGAAGCCACACATGGTAGATGGAAGTCAATGTAAACAAATACACGTAATAGAATGCAGAACCAGTTAAAATGGACCATATTTAACCTATAAATTATGTGCAAGATATTAAAAGCCTTTGATAATGAAAGAGACCTACAATTGGTTCTGGATAGTAATCCCTCACCAGAAGACCACATTAAGAGCATTGTGAGAGGAGCATACATTATACAGTACTAGTCAGTTTTGGAACCACATTTAAGTACAGTATATAGATGGAGAAATATTCAAGAAACTGTTCATACAATTTGTAAGATGAAAATTGGAATATTCAGCAGTCATATGGTGCTCATATCTTGAGAAGCACACAAACAAATAGGTAAAGGGTGCAAATACATGCTACTAAATAGCTTTTAGAGCTTTAGACAGGAACTATCAAGAGAGGGCAAGGGCATTAAAAATCCCAAGATTAGATGATAGGAAAGGTGGTGATATGATTACTATGTTCAAAATAGTAACATAGATCAACAAACACAAAGGAATTTTTAAACCTACAACCTCAAGAACAAGAAGTCATAAACTCAACCTAAGGAAACAAAGGTGCCAAAAAATGCAAGAAAGTTTTTTTTTTTTGTTTTTTTCTTTTTGCTTTTCTTTTTTTTTTTTGCAAACAGTGGTAGAGCATTGGAACAAGTCCCACACCCACTCACCCCTTCTCTTCCTGCGAATGTCATATAGGAGCGGCTGCAATGGCGAGTTTGACAGTGACAAATTTATACCACACCAGTCTTGTTTATACCATGCCAGTCTTGTTTATTAATTATTGTGTTTTAAACCATAAAAGGCATTAATTTTTATGCTGTGAGTAAGAGTGCCTGTATTATGTACAGTATTTATAAAATCATGTTTATTGTCTGTTATTATTCCAGTAACACCGTGAACCTTTATGTTGGTCCAAATAATATATTATGAATTTGGGAATGTCTCCACATGGGATCGATCTATAATGACCCATTATAGTGTTGAATCGGCTAGTGCTCCAATTTCTGGTAATGCATTCTGGGCATTAAATGAGATTTACATGTACAGTATTTGCTCAAAGTTTAAT
>WNGS01063839.1:11577597-11627281 GCA_020271785.1 Procambarus virginalis
GCACTTCTATATTCTACCCACTTCAGACTCCGCTCCAATATAGAAACATCAAGAAATACGGGCCAATAGGCCTTCTGCAGTTACAGATCTATTCTTCCCTTATACCCATTGTTTCGTGTTCTGTGTTTGTTCTCACCTCACCCCAAACCATTGTAACATGTCACCTCACCCAAATGCAGGTATTTAAACTCTGTTCAGTTATAGACGTTCTGTGTGTGTGTAACTAAAGTCTTTGAAAATGTAATAAGTTTTACGAACGCGCTCAAGTGTCGCGTCAGACTAAGAAATAAAGAATGAATTTTGGAGAATTGAATTTTTAATTTACCGTCATCAGTAAAAACAAACATAAGGAAAATTGAGAAAATTCGTGTTAGAATTATTAATCTTACTTTTTCGGTCATATTTAATAACAATATATATATATATATATATATATATATATATATATATATATATATATCTATATATATATATATATATATATGCGTATATCACGAAATTAAACACGTGATTTTAAAATGTGACAATGTCACATCCTTCTGAAGATGTATTAATATACGAAAGTACTTAAGGAAATTCCTGTTTCTTTTTCCTCCGTGGTCTGACATTGTCATATATATATATATATATATTATATATATATATATATATATATATATATATATATATATATATATATATATATATATATATATATATATATATATATATAGTATATATGTCGTACTAGTAGCCAGAACGCACTTCTCGGCCTACTATGCAAGGCCCGATTTGCCTAATAAGCCAAGTTTTCCTGAAATAATATATTCTCTCTAATTTTTTTTCTTGTGAAATGATAAAGCTACCCATTTCATTATGTATGAGGTTAATTTTTTTATTGGAGTTAAAATTAACGTAGATATATGACCGAACCTAACCAACCCTACCTAACCTAACCTAACCTATCTTTATATGTTAGGTTAGGTTAGGTAGCCGAAAAGTTAGGTTAGGTTAGGTTAGGTTAGGTTAGGTAGGTTAGGTAGTCGTAAAACAATTAATTCATGAAAACTTGGCCTATTAGGCAAATCTGGCCTTGCATATTAGGCTGAGAAGTGCGTTCTGGCTACTAGGTACGACATATATATATATATATATATATATATATATATATATATATATATATATATGACCGCATATTCTGTATTTACTATCTTCTGATTTAGGGCTTCTATCCCTCTAACTATTTTCTTAGCATCAGGGCTTAGCTGAAACAGGAGTTCTCCAAAACTCATTTTCGTAATTTCTGGGTGAAGAAAAGATGTGGATTACTATAGAATGTATTACACTTATTTAAACAATTTGCACGACGTAAATTACGTCGTGCAAATTGTTTAAATAAGTGTAATACATTCTATAGTAATCCACATCTTTTCTTCACCCAGAAATTACGAAAATGAGTTTTGGAGAACTCCTGTTTCAGCTAAGCCCTGATGCTAAGAAAATAGTTAGAGGGATAGAAGCCCTAAATCAGAAGATAGTAAATACAGAATATGCGGTCATATTCAATGAGACATGTGTAAAAGAAAACCTGCTGCCAGTATACACCAATATATATATATATATATATATATATATATATATATATATATATATATATATATATATATATATATATATATATATATATTATATTATATATATATATTATATATATTATATATTCCGATAAATATTGATTCTTGTATATTAATAATAATAATAATTAATAATATTTATAAAATTATAGTTGTGACTTTAATTATTAATAAATATTAATTAATAAATAAGTGCAGTACCCCCTCCCCCCCTATTCCAAACGCGATTTTTCCTCCAACACAGAAAATTGAGCATATATATATATTTCAGGTAATATTTACCTGAATTTTCCCGAGGGCCCTGTTTTTCTAGTGGCCTAGACGAGTGCATAAAGCCGGCAGGTTGTCAGAGGTCCCCCCTTCATTTCCTCTGATGATTTTATAGCTGCAGAGTATTGGGCTCTATCACACCCACAATTGAAACTGTGTGAAGATTGAGTCTGCCTCCATCATATCACTGTTTAATGCATTCCATTTGTTAACTCTGACTCCGTTTAGACCTGTGGGCTTGATGGTAGAGCGACGGTCTCGCTTCATGCAGGTCGGCGTTCAATCCCCGACCGTGCAAGTGGTTAGGCACTATTCCTTCCCCCCCGTTCCATCCCAAATACTTATCCTGACCCCTTCCCAGTGCTATATAGTCGTAATGGCTTAGCGCTTCTGATAGTTCCTTCCTTCCTGTGTCCCCTTGTGCGTGTGCCACCTGTATTAAATAATATGTCTTTATCTATCATATCAGTTCCACTGAGAATCTTGTAGATGGTGATCATAGGTGATCAATGGTGGAACCAATTGCCGCGTAACGTGGTGGAGGTGGGGTCCCTCGATTGTTTCAAACGTGGGTTGGACATGTATATGAGTGGGATTGGGTGGTTATAAATAGGAGCTGCCTCGTATGGGCCAATAGGCCTTCTGCAGTTACCTTTGTTCTTATGTTCTTATATCTCCCCCTAACCTTTCTGTCTTCTAACGACGTGAGGTTTAGTACCAATTAAGTCTTTCCTCGTAGCTCATGCCCCTCAGCTCGGGTACTATAGTCTGGTCTAATGAAACGTCAATTATATGCTACAATAGTGAATAGAGTGCAGAAGAATATATTTCTATAACAATAATTAGTTTAAAATATATGGTTCTGTGCAAAGTTAAGTCCTTATCTAATAATTAGGATACACTTAAACACATCAAATTTGTTATATAATACATAATTTAGTATAAAATATAAACGTTAGTAATAAATTGGCTATTACTGTATATAATGCCATCGAATATGTCCAAATGCAAGTGTATACTGAGAAAGACTATTAATTGAGAAGTCAGTGAAGCTGGGTACTGTATTATTATTAACTATTATTATTATTATTATTATTATTTAATTAACAAGCTTAAATTAGGTACACAGCAGTGTGCTGCTACCCTATATTCTATATAAGGATTACAGAGTATACATCAAGAGTTATAAGTTAATCATATATCCCATATCAGAGGATAATTATATATCTATATATGACATATATACAGTCACATATATACATCTATAGTCAATTATGGAATGAAAGAAAAACCACGGTGAAGGCAGCGGCGGGCGGCGCGGTGAGAGCAACACCCAAGATAAATAAGGCGGAGACATCTGGCGGCCATGAAGTGGGACACCGCCTATTTTCTTCAATTATGGGTTCTAGGCTGAGGCAAGTAGAGTTATTTGTATGAGAGGGTCTCCTTGAGGCGGCGGGGGAGGGGCCAGGCCCTGTGGCGGCTACCTGGAGGCTCTGCTCGGCCAGAAATTGATAGAGAATTGGGCGTTGACTGAGCCACTGGACTTTTGACGTTTGGCTCCGAATTGTTTGTTTTTATTTTGGTGTGTTTGTTTTCGTGGCATGCAAGGCTTTTCTCTTGTTTGCTGTTTATGGAGCTACAGAACAGGTGGTTGGCTTTAAATTTGCATTATCGCTGGCTTTGGAGGATGACGAATTTCTGTGATGCCATTCTTCGAGGCTTTTGACAGGAGATAGAAGGTGACCAGTTAAGTTAAACATATTTTCTCATTCTGTCAAGTTATTTTATTGATTTCTTTAGGACGTTAAGAATGGTTTGGTGTCGTTCTGGGATTTATGGTATCTGCACAAAATCTGTGGATTTCCATCTTGATTGATAGCAGCTTTCAAGCTAAGTTGGTTTGCCATTGTCAGGGACATGATGATGGATGATACACTTATTGAGGTCCCTCCTCTGCCTAGGACAACAACTAACCACCTTCAGGAAGCAACCTTCAACAGTTACCTAACTCCCTGGTACCTATTTACTGCTAGGTGAACATACACATCAGGTGTAAGGAAACATGCTCAAATTTCTCGCATTGCCCAAAAAAGTAACTCTGGGACTGTTACTATTTTGTACATACGGATCATATCACCTCTTTTCTTTTATCTTCTAGTTTTGGCATATTTAATGCCTCCAACCTTGCATTGTAATATAGCTCTTGTTCTACAGTTCAGGGATCCATTTAGTTGCATGCCTTTGCATCTTTTCCAATTTGTTGATGTGCTTTTCAAGATATGGGCACCATACAACTGCTGCATATTCCAGCTTTGGTCTAACAAAGGTTGTGAACAATTTCTTTAGTATTTCATCATCCTTGTATTTAAAAGTAATTCTTTACAGTCTCCGTGGTGTAGTGGTAAGACACTCGCCTGGCGTTCCGCGAGCGCTATGTCATGGGTTCGTATCCTGGCCGGGAGGATTTACTGGGCGCAATTCCTTAACTGTAGCCTCTGTTTAACGCAACAGTAAAATGTGTACTTGGATGAAAACACGATTCTTCGCGGCGGGGATCGTATTCCAGGGACCTGCCCGAAACGCTACGCGTACTAGTGGCTGTACAAGAATGTAACAACTCTTGTATATATCTCAAAAAAAAAAAAAAAAAAAAAAAAAAAAAAAAAAAAAAAAAAAAAAAAAAAAAAATGGGAAAGAGTAGCATAGGCTCCTTGCACAATGTTCTTTGTGGTCCTCAGGTGACAGTTTTCTATCTAGAGTCACCCCTAGATCTCTATCAGATTTTTTTTTATTATTAACACATTTTTTTTTATTATTAACGCATTTGTGCAGCTAGCCGAGACTATGAAGGGGAGTACAGTGTGTCAAAAAACCAGCTACATGATGCTAAAATCCCCAGCACACAGGATGGTTAGTCATGCAGAGGCATGTGATAAGTAGTCTGCACTGGCAAACTCTGGGTGCATTATGAGGATATCATCATGAACACAAGAGTGAATAAGGTAGCAGTGATACTAAAAATCCCCATTTTGCAAGATGGTTAGTCATACAGGGCCATATGTTCAGTAAAGAATTTTTACATAATTTTTAGGTTGTGTGGGGTCTATTTTCTCCTATTCCACTTGCCATAACATGGCAATTATTCACATTAAATTTCATTTGCCAAGTGTAGCTCCATACTTATTTTGTCTAGGTCTTCTTGAAGGGTGTGGCAATCGTCTAAGTTTCTTATCTTCCCTAGTATCTTGGCATCATCAGCAAACATGTTCATATATTTCTGTATTCTTATGTACATTATAGTGTTTGTGGTAAGTTATTGTCTCCGATAAACATAATAGTCAACATAATAGATATAATAGTGTTATTAATAATCAGTGTACTTTAAAATTGTTTAAATCAGAAATATTATTTCTTAACCTATACATAAAAATAATAATTAATTTTTATGTATAGAGAGAACCCAAGACGGCTCCTGGAGTGCTGGTGCGAGGTGGTCGGTCCTAAGGGAAGTGATCGGCCAGCATGGATCATTCAGAAGTTCCCCAACAGTTACAACAAAGAAGAAATTCTTAAATGTGTTCCCCAGTTTGCCTTTCCATGTTCTTTTGAAAGGTTGGTTCATGTGGGTCACTCCTTTGGTTGGAAATATTTAGTTTAATTTGGTCTTGCTGAGCAGGAGCCAGCTTGAGCTGGCCTTGTTGAGCAAATTTATCTCGGTTTACCATGATTATGTTTAACGAGTTGAATTTAGGGTTATTGTCAAGATCAAAATTTATCATTGCAGTGTCAGGTGTTAAGTAATGTTTTAAAGCACAATATATAATAAAAAATATGTATTATTTGATGATACAAAACTATGAATATGTAAAATTAGTGAAACCCGCTTGAAAGATGGGACTTTAGATTTTTATTGTATAGTTATTATAAGAGGCCTCTTTGGATTGTTGCTAAAGTAAGATGGAAAAAGTTCTTTGCATTTTTGTAAAATTCTTCAATTTAACTTTTCTAATGCAGCATTAATTTTTCCACAGCTTAAATGTCCAGCATTTTTCCTTTGTATTAACGAGCCTAGACTCAAAATGGACGTATGGATTCTGCCGTCATGCTCCAGGAGCAGAAACAGCTCTTGTGATACTCTCTCACCTTCCATGGCACGAAACATTCTATAAGTAAGTTGAAATGTATTATAAGTTGTCTATGTCAACATCAGTACAGTATTGTTGTCCATCAGTATTAAAAGTTGTCTTATGTCAACACTCATAAAATCTTTCACTATTCAGGCATCTTATTCTTTCACTGTGAGCACCTTGTTCTATCTGGGAATTACCCATCCTTGAGCAGGTGGTCACAAGGACTGTACAGCATTACTCTTAATATTTAAAATGCCTTTAAAGTGCTGAAGACTCCCTCAAGAAGTATTCAAAACTGTTGCCAAACTCCTGCTGGTAGGTTATCATTCAATTGACAGTTGTTTGTTTTCAATGTAAGAAATGTTTGAAGGGAATGAAGACTGGTCTTGGCAAACTTAGAAATGAGATAAAATAGGGAAGCAGAATAAATTATTAAAAGGAAAAATAAAAATATATGTACAGTACTGGTATTTCAATATGAAACTAGTGAAAAGGGAGCAATGGCAATTTGTTCTTCAATTATAATTTTGTCAAAGAAAAAGTTAACAGCAGTGAAAGATAGGGGTGTGTACCTTTGTGATTCCTCTATGGGTAGCTCATCTGTGGGCAACTATGGCCAGCTAATCTAATATAAAAATCTTTGAGGATGCTCTTGAAACACTTAAATACCTGAAAGTCTACATCATCTAGTGCTCAAGATACTGTACCAGAACTTTATATATATGTTAAAGAATTTTAAACACTAGTCTCTGCTGCTTATAGACTATTGCACTAAAGCTTTAAAAGCTTACCTCTGAGGTTACTATTCAGCTAAGATATAATTTTACTTGTCACATGAATTGCATTGAAGAACTTTCTTTTGGAAATGAGTTATTAGATAAACTTTGAAGCTATAATTATATTGTGCTACTCTGAATATTTATTTCCTGGAGAGCATTTGCATTTTCTTGTTATGGAGAAGTTGTTTTTGGTATTTTGTAATACATTACAGGACAGTAGTTTGTTTCCAGTTTAGGAATCGTGCAGTTGTTATTTAAAGTACTTTCTTTTGTAAATATTGTTTGTTAAAGTGTGTGTTTTTACATTGTTTGCAGACTTTTAAATCAACTGTCAGAAATGATGAGCACAGACCAAACCAGTGACATGACCTCATGTCTCCAGAACATTTACAAGTTCCCAGTTCCTCCCCCAGGCTCAGACATTATTATACCATATGGAGAAAATAAGGTGAGTAGGCAAATAGACAGTCCCTTAAATTATCTGCACTGCATAGCAAATGTAAGCTTTGAGAAAGACTAATTGCAAATTTAAATACTGTACAGCAGTTTCTTGATCATCAGAAACAGTTAAGCCATTATTTGATTGCAATACTGTATATTGATTATGATTTTGTTAATTGAGCTTGTGGCCTTAGTGCAATCCAGTATATGAATTAGATGTCAAGGTAAATAAGAGAATTTGGATAATTTGCAAATGCAGTGATTTTTATTTGTATTTTTTCTGTACAGTACTCTGTGTTTGATGTACTCTTAATGTACACTTTTCCCTTCATAATGATAAATGCTATTGATGTTGCAGCAAGTAAATAATGTTAGTATCTGTGGCTAGATACTAACCTCTAATGCTTTGCCTTACAGTCCTTTATAGCTCAGTGTCCAAACCATCTAAAACTGCCCACCATCCCAGAAAATGTAAGTTATTCCTATTGCTTGAACTTTTAGATTTTATTGTGTGGAAAACTAAGTATGTTGTAGGGCTCTTGTTAAGTATTTGAAGAAAAGCAAATTTAAGAATGTCTTTCTACAAAAATTACTATTTATTAATTCGTTATCATTAAGCCTAGCCTGTTTTTATATATTGACTCTGTCATATATTGCATACTGTATATAATATATATACATATATAAAAATAATAGTTTGCCTCAAAAGAGTCAAACTATTCAGAACACAGCAGTTCTTCAACAATATTTATTATTTAATGTTTAAAAAGAGTAAATTCCTAAAACAAAAGTCTATTTTAATGCACCTTGAAAGAGTCACTTGCAAAGACATCCTTAAGGAAGTGTATGATATGAAGCATGACATAACCTGGCCTGTCAGTAGCCATGGGGCTTAACCCTCTACAAGTGTGGTCTCTGTACTAAGAGTTTATGCTCTCCAGCAGGTGTTCCTCTTCACTTGCCAGATGAGTGGAGATGAACACTCTTGTACTCTTAACACTATCGTGCGCGGTGCGTGAGCACCACAGACTTTGACGTCATGGTGCGGGCGAGCGTGCGGTGACGCCTAATTGTGTATATTCATTTAAGTTTTCTCACCTTAATTCTCGTGCTACGTCGTTCGTTTTGGTATCATTGTGTTTGCAATTAAATTCCCCACAGGTGTATATGCATATAATGTCCAAAAGCCTGGCAAGACTTCCCGCAGCAAAGCCCAAAGTTATCTGTGAACGAGCACCAATTTGCACACCACAACCTAATGTGTATACTCATTCAGTTTGATAACATAATTTTTCGTGTTACATCGCTCGTTTTGATATCAAATTGTTCACAATATAAAGGTGCGTATTTTAAAACTAGTCTCATAATAATAGAGCAATAACTGGAATTTTAACAAATATTTTAATTTTGGACGCTCATCATCACAATTATTTATATCTTTCCAGTGTTCTGACATCAATTTACGTGTTATGTCGCTCGTTTTCGTATCAAATTGTTTGTAATCTAAAGGCGCGCATTTTAAAACTAGTCCCATAATAATAGCACAATAAATAGAATTTTAACAAATATTTTAAAATTTAAAATTTATGCCCAAAAACGTATTTATAATCTTTCAAGTGTTCTGACATCAAGTTTCGTGATACATATTTCATTTTGGTATCAAATTGTGTGCATTCTAAAGGCGCTTATTTTGAAACTATCCCGAGGTCAATCTGATAAAAAATTAATTTTATATGAATAATTTTGGAGTGGACGTGAGTTCTGTCCACAGCTAGGACTCTAGAGACAAAAAGTGGACGTGATCGGTGTCCAAAGCGAGCGATAGTGTTAAAAAGATTGTTAATCTCTCATATATATATATTTTGATATACTTCCAGTTTATATATTTAAATTAGAGCACTGTAGTCTATTCTTGTAGCTTAAATCATTATAGTCATTAATATTCGCAATAAACTTTGATAAAGAATAAATAATCCTGTTTATGCTTTATTATTACTAATTATTATTATATTTATATTATATTAATTCATTACTTTATTGTGAAAGCATTTATATATTTTGAAGAATTAATTGTAATTTTTTTTCATGAATTTTAGATGTACACTTAACTAATTGATTTTACTGAAATACAGTATGTCATTATAAAGTACTATACTGGTATTTAGTATGTCAAAATGTATGAACTACAAGGTGCATCATAATTTCAGCGGAACCTGGCTGAATACTACAACGCTGTGGATACACACAACATGATCATTATATTTGCCTCAATGCTGTACGAGAGACGAATAATTATGGTGTCTAAACTAAAGGCTCTCTCGGCTATCGGCTTGTGTCCAGGCAGCGAACTCCGTTATTTACCCTATGCAGTGGCAGCATATTTTTTATCCCTGTACTGCCGCAGCATCTCCTAGATTACCTTCTGGCCCTATGCCTTTCCTCATTGGGGTCAACACTTTACTCCTGGCGGTAAGAATATTGCCCTCAGAGAGAATGGAAGAATGTCTGATGCCTATATATGGATTGAGTAGTTTAGCTTAGAAGAGATGGAGCCTGAATTGGTTTGCTATTTATATTGAGACAGGTTTCTAGTTGTAGGTATAAGTGTTTTGTTGTTGATGTTATAAAGAAGACATTTGTGAAAGTAGAAATAGTGTGGATAGCAAAAGTGAAAGACTACTTGTTCTAGTGTGAAGTTTAAAAAAAACTGTAAAAAGTAATGTAAAATACAAAAGTTGACAGTTTTCCATTTTCTCTATACAGTACTGTATATAGAAGGGTAAAAAAAATACATTTTACAATATCATGAGGCTTCCTTAGTTCTACCCACAAACCTAATGTAATACACATCATAGATTCTAAGTGTCATTATCAAATGGACAACAATTCTGAGAAGTCGGGAAAACTTTTAAATGTGGTCCCCATATTTAAAAAACAAAAAACAAGACCCATTGCCTTAAATTGTAAACCAGTGTTGTTGACAAGCATCTAATGTAAAATATTAGTAACAACATTCAGAAAAAGATTGGAATATCGCGAGAGAATAAATTTATTGATGAAAGACAGCTTATGCTTTAGCTCTTCTAAAATACCCCAACACAGTCTCTCATATAGCCGAGAGAGAAGTCTGGGTGGCTTGCATCTTTCTTGATGCTGAAATGCCTTTTGACATTGTCCACTATAAAAGCTGATTCATAAGTTGAAAAAGCAAGCTGGGGTAACTGATGACATTTGTCTGGTTTAGAGAACATGTAACAAACAGGAAATTATTGTAGTTAGAAGAAATATGAGGTTTCTGGTAAGTAGCAAGTGCAGTCCTGCTGCATCTTCCAATCTTTTTTTAATTGAGTTAAATGACCTCACACTTATGTATGTCTTACCATCATTACAAACAATCCAGTGAACACACATCAATTATGGTGCACTTCAACCTGCTCCATAAATCAACAACCATACTGTACTACCAAACTACTTTTTCAAATTCTTTTTTTAAATCTAAACCTATCAAATTTATATTCATTTTTTGTGTTCTAGTTTGAGTTGTCATTTTTGTACTTTGTTGTACTTTCATTATCAGAATGTAAATTATACCCCTTATTATACACTTTAATTCATGTCTCTTGATTTTTCATCTTTTTAGAGAATGTAAATTAATGTTATTTAATCTCTCTTCATATGGGAGGTTCCTAATTCTTGGAATTAACTTAGCATCATTCTCTGGATTCATCATAGAATTTGCTTACTCTGTAAAATGAAGGCCTAAATGGAATGGCAAAATCAGTATGGAGCTTAACAAGGGTAAGATTAAACTGAAGAATAACATTAGATGTCTTGTTACTAATGTTTCTAGATGTGAATCCCGGTATCCTACTTTCTTCTTTCATTTGGGCATTTATATACTGTACAGTATTGATGTTTTGGCTCTAGTTTTTTACCAGTCATGACTCGTAGAGTTTTGTCATTCACATTTATCAGTTTCAAATTGTTCAGTAGATATTTAGCAGCTCTTGTAATTTGCTAGGTTTAAAACCCTATGTCAGCATTAAACAGTGTCCCAATTTTTTCATTAATATAAAAATAAATTCAAGTCATCAGGAAATGATTTTAAGTCCTAGTCTGAATTTATTTCTCAACTTTGTGAATTTATCACTCAATGTCTGTCACTTTCTGGGTACTGTATAATCCTTTCTACATTATCAGATTAATGAGAATGTGAAACAATTTCCACCATCACGAAGATTTAAATCATGTTTTGTTTGCTGTCTCATAGAAAGTACAAATGGACGATGTGGGAGAAGCTGTGATATTAGACGCTGACAACAATACTGTCAAGACACCCTTTAATGATGTAGATACCTTGCCGGATGAAGTGGTCATCAATCTCAAAAGAAATCTAAAGTCTTCAAACAATATGCTTGGAGACAGCGTTGCTCGTGCATTTCTACGTGCTCTCGTCCAGCTTATTGGCAACTATAAAGAAGCGTTGCAGTTTAGAGAAGAAGACTCACAAATTACGTTTAATAGAGAAAAGTTTGTTGCAATCCGTCCTCCAAATTTCCAGCCATTTGTCGAGAAGATGTTAGAACTACAAATTTTTCAACAGGTGAGGAATATTCCTGTTGTTCAAGTTCATATTATTGATAAGTACTATAAAAATCTTTGTCTTAATAGGCCTTTGTAGTCCTTAATTAAAGTTTTAATTATGATCTAATGTTACATCAAATTATTTTGAAGAACAGTAGTGTATTCATGCATGGTGGGGTTTAGTGTGGTCCACTTCTACATGGGGTAACAGATTGGCCCTTTCTTTTCTTTAACAGTCAGCTCATGGTTTTACTTATATAGTAGTTTGAGTTATTACTAGAGCATCATACTTTTTTCCATTATACTGTAAATTGCTTTAAATTCATCAATTTTGAATTTCATTGTGTTTTAACCAAAACATAATTGTTTTGCAGAAATTTAATTGCTCATTACAAAACTAAGTTTATATATATTTTTGCTCAAGAATAAATTGTTTTTGTTACATTTGTAAAATAACCTTAAATTATCACAGAACAGTATTGGAATTGATTTAACTATTTGTGTTAATAAACCTTGAAATTGAGCTGTACTATACATTTCATTATTTTAATTACAGTTTCTAATAAATTCCTTGGTCCTGGTATACATCCCATTTTTCTTATAAGACTCATAAGGAAAAGGTGTGCAGTTGGGCTTTGCTAAAGATCTCCAGGAAGACATTCTCGAGTAGACCTGAAAGTCTCCTATAAATGCAAATGTTATAAAGATAATTTAATTGGTAAAGTCGTTTTAGCGCATATATTTTACACAGATTGGAATGAGGAGGTATATACAGTACTCCTTGGCAATTTTCCTATGATGTTGATTCCCGTTACACTTCATAATTGTATAGTCTTAATGTATTTATTTACCGTGAACCTCTACTTGAATGGAAGTCATTCCTTCGGAATACTAGTTGACCTAGGAGATTTTGTTCTTTTTGTTTCAAAATGCAGACGACGTTGGATCGATTTGTTTATTTCTGTTAAATTTTCTGGCAAAACTCAAGTTTTGCTAAATTTGGGGACAAACTTTAGTATTTTTGAGTAAATCATCACAATGTAATGTCTACACTCGATAAACCAAATTGTCTGTGGCCCACCCCCGTTGACTTGGCTGGGCATTCAGATATTTTGTCCTGGAAGGACCAAATCTGAAACAAATTTTAATTTATTTGAGCTTTCATTCGCCTGTAATCTTGGTAACCCGAATTTTTATTCAAGTTGAGCACCTGAAAAACTTGAACTTGAATTTATTCGGATTACCCAAAGATTCAGATTATGTGTACAGTGGCACTTTGACTTACGATTGCCCTTACTTATGATAATTTCGAGTTACGATGTAAATTTCATAGAAAAATGCGACTCAACATCCGATGGTGTCGTCGACTTGCGATATTTGTTGGTACACGTTCGGGTCGACCGAGTGCGTGGTTCCCGGTCACGTGGCCGACCTGCCTCAGTTTACTACAGCTGCCTGCTTATTGACGATCGCGCCTATAAGAAATTTAGCTTTTGTGGCGATTTTTTGCACTTTGAACATTAAAGTAATTATTATATGTCACCCCATGAGTTCCAGGAAAGTCGGTGGTAAGGCTCAACATATGATATCCCATGTAAGGATGACCATAGAGCAGAAACAAGAGATCATTCGTAAATATGAAGATGGTGTGCGGGTTGTTGGACTGGTTAGGCAGTACAACAAATCTCTTGTCAATGATATCCACCATACTGGCTAAGAAAAAGGACATTATGGGTGCTAAAGTGATGCATCATTACAGACAAATGTTAAAACGAAGGGAAAAACAAATGTCTCTTGACAAATTTGTAGTGAGACAAACAAGCACTGAACCACAACCAGGTCCTAGTGGTATTCAGGCAAAACGTAGGAGAGAGAGCACCCCAGAGAAAACATCACTGCCTGATGTGATAATGGAAGGGGACTCCCCTTCCAAACAGTAACAACTCTCCTCCTTTCCCCTCATCACCATCTTCCATATGCCATCAAGAGCCCTCCATGAAGGTAAGATAAACTTAGGCACTGTCTTGTAGTTAGAAAAAAACATTGTATTCAGTCTAAAATGTACTTGTATGTTAATATTTTGGAGGGTGGGGAACGGATTAATTCAAATCCCCTTATTTCTTATGGGAAAAATTGCTTCGACTTACGATATTTCGACTTACAATCCGTCTCTGGGAACGGATTAGCATCGTAAGTCGAGGCCCCATTGTACTTGAATTTGGATTACACACCCAGTCATATAAAGCAGTTTTGCTGCGGTTAATGGTTTGTTGTAGTGTGGTGGTGGCGGTGCAAAGTGTTGGTGGCTAATGTAGATGATACATTATGAGGATTTTATTTGTTTCCTTTTGAGTATACTGTAACCCCGCGATTATCCGGGATTCGAACATCCGAAAAACGCCCTTATACGGCCAAAATCGTGATCGAATAAAATTATCACAATATCCGGCCAAAATGGCCACAGGAACCGGATTAAAGCTGGTTTGGCCGGATGAACATTTGGCCATACCATATTAATCCCGTCTGTGGCTCTAGACGCACGGTGGAGGAGGGGGTGGGGTGGGTGGGTGGTGTCGGGAGGGTGGGAGGAGAGCGTCGGGAGGGACCACCTGGGTACAGGAATTACCATTAATTTAGAACAATTAATCATAGCCAAAAACAAATGAAATAAGTACTAGTAATTATGTAATAACAAATAAATATGTTTTCTAAAAGCAATGTGCACAGGCTGAAGTTTCCTTAAAAAATATTGAGTTTTTTTCCTCCTGGCGGCCTACGTAAGGTGCTATAGCTGCCCCACCCCAAGTGGACCCGTCCAACACTGGTCAACCCATGTGCGTCCGTCCCTCGTGTTATACACAGTGCTGCGCCATTAGTGAAATATTTTTTTAAATAACTTTTATTTTCATAGTAACTTTGAACATTTTTGGCCAAGGCTATGTCTGGTAGCAGCATCAATCGTTCTGGAGGTGTTAAGAGGAAGAAGGTTGTCCTGGCAATTAAAGACAAGTTACGTGTTGTTCAACCAGTGAGGCGTCACAGGTAGCCAAATGCTTTCAACAAGTGAGGCGCCAGAGGCAAGCCAAGCGCCTTCAACAAGTGAGGCGCCACAGACAAGCCTAGCGCCTTCAACAAGTGAGGCGCCACAGGCAAGCCAAGCGCCTTCAACAAGTGAGGCGCAAGCAAGTGCCTTTAACAAGTGAGGCGTCATAGGCTAGCCAAGCGCCTTCAACAAGTGAGGCGTCACAAGCAAGCCAAGCGCCTTCAACAAGTGAGGGCATGCAAACTCCTTCAACAAGTGAGGCGCAAGCAAGCGCCTTTAACAAGTGAAGCCTCACAGGCAAGCCAAGCGCCTTCAACAAGTGTGGCGCAAGCAAGTGCCTTTAACAAGTGAGGCGTCATAGGCTAGCCAAGCGCCTTCAACAAGTGAGGCGCCACAGGCAAGCCAAGCGCCTTCAAGAAGTGAGGGCATGCAAGCGCCTTTAACAAGTGAGGCCTCACAGGCAAGCCAAGCACCTTCAACCAGTGAGGCTTCAGCAGCTGGCAGTCAAAACTAACTTTGCTTAATGAACTGTACAGTAATTTTAAGTGTTAATTTTAGTGTTGTGTTAGTATAGGTTACGTAAATTGTTAACAATTCCTAACTTCAAGATGTGTGGCATCAATCAAGAAGACGAACACCAACAAGGTAAGTTGAGGTTTCTAGTTGAATATTTAATAATTATATGTGGCAAGGCAATTCAAATTATGTTGTTTGTAGTATAAAATTTGTTGATAATGGTCACTTTTGGCCTCGTAGGTGAAAAAGTACCATTATCCGAAAAACGTGATAATCCGGCTGGGGGTCCTTCCCATATAGTCCGGATGATAGAGTGGAGACAGTATTTGATTTATCTCTTCCTACATTGCCTTCCTATTTTACCCTGAGTAATGATGGTAATATTCATTAGTTCTATCATTTCCTCTTCATTGCAGTTTATTGAAGAAAGGTTAGAACGCCTTAATTCTGGGAAACAAACGTCAGACGAGTTTGAATTGGAAGTTAGTGTTCATTGCGAGAAATCCTCCTCCAAGGTGAAGCAGCAGTATAAACAGTTCGTCACTAATGTTCGCAAGGAGGGTGGGGCTATTGTCAAGACCATGAAGAACAAGGTAAGTGTCTTAGGTGGAAAGCTCGGTGGAGTTGGTATTGGGTTACCACTGTTCTAACCTGCTAGAAAAGGCACATTTATTTTAATGTGAGGAAACAATTTTAGTAACTGCACTCTTGATATGTAAATTTTATATATTAACTCGAAGCCTTATTTTTAATGTGTAGGGTCTATAGCACTTAGATCCACCAAAAAGTCTTCTCTAACCGTTTGAACTAGGCGAATTGAGTTAGGGATAATAGTTAGGGCATTTGTGATTTGTGGTTTTAGCTTTTATGATCTGAAGTCAGTTGCTTAAGAAAATCAAAAATGTTCAATAGATTGTTAGGAAGGTTAGAATGTTAGACTGTATCTGAGGCAGAACATTAAAATTTCGTCTAGTTATAAAAAGCATATACAGTATTCAAGATTTATATTTAGCATATACTATTTTATTTAATAAAATCATTAATAAATAATTGAAGCTGGATGACAAACAATGCCTTAAAAGATGGTGCCACTTTGCAGGGGTTCTTAATATAAACAAATTTCACTTGACTTATCTCTTAAGAGTAAAGATTAGTATGAAAATCAGGATTTTGATTAGTAGTGACTGGCTATTAAATTTTGCATTGGATTTGCAAATATTTCTTGTTTGAAGTGAGCTTGTCATCAGCATGTTTGTAGGGTATTTCAGGGTAAACATGCGTAGTTGTGTTTGAAGTGAGCTTGTCATTAGCATGTTTGTAGGGTATTTCAGGGTAAACATGCATATTTGTGTTTGAAGTGAGCTTGTCATCAGCATGTTTGTAGGGTATTTCAGGGTAAACATGCATAGTTGTGTTTGAAGTGAGCTTGCCATCAGCATGTTTGTAGGGTATTTCAGGGTAAACATGCATATTTGTGTTGAAGTGAGCTTGTCATCAGCATGTTTGCAAGGTACCTCAGGGTAAACATGCGTAGTCGTGTTTGAAGTACCCTTCATCTTGACTCTTTCAGACTCATATTGCTCATGTTTATTTATATATATACAGTACAGTACTGTATATATACATATTGTAATATAATAAATAATTTCTTAGACTTTCTTTGTAGTGATCTTAAACTTATCAGGAATAAGAATGGCAGTGTTGTAATGAAAGAAATTTTATATTGGTCAAGTTTAGGCATGAAATCATCCATAGTGCTAAAATTTGACAAATAAACAATGATTTTTGCTGGGTGGCATACACCAAGTGTTTTACAGTACAGTATATCAGATTTAATGCAAATTTAATATGAATAAATGTTAAATATGTGCAGACTTATAGAACTGAATAATTCAAACTTAGCATTAAACTGTTGTATCAAACGTATGAACAATGATTTTTATTAATGTGTTGGTGTTTGTAGTCCTGATAGTTTTATATATATATATATTTATGTATTTATATTTTATTCCTAGGAAACTATAACTTCACTTCAAAGAGGGTATTCCACATTATTTTTTTGTTATATATTTTATTTCATTCAGTTTTACAAATTGCAGTATTGTAAGTTTGTGATTAAACTTGACTTAATGCTTAATTCACAAGTTATACAATCATTGTATATAAATGTTACTAATGTAAATATTGTAGTTTGAGCATAGAAATCAATCAAAGTTGCTTTACTTAGTGAAATTGGCTTGTCCAATTAGGTAATTAAACACCTCTGCTTTATCCATTGTAGAGCCCGTTTAGACACCTGAAAAGTAACAGTAACACCGTGAGTACCTCCGTCATGGTTCTGCCGATGACTTTTGGCATCACTTTTTTTTTTTCGTAAATTAATCACGTTATTTATTTTTATATGTGGGACTTGCAGATTTTGTCAGTCATTTATTCTGCTGCTACAGTTTGGTTTGTTTTTGTGAACTTGTTGGGCATAAGGGATGCAGTCCTTCAGTTGTTGGGAGTCTCGGCACACAGGCTGAGATAATCTCGCCGCTTGTGCTGGGTGACTTCTGCCAGCTGAGGGATTCACTTGGCTTTTTTGGCTTGCTTTGTATAATTATGGGATCATGTTCTTTGCAGACCAACCCTGCTGTTAAATCTGCTGTTAAAAGTGTAAGTAGTTTTGCAAAACTAACCACTTTATATTCCCAGCTGTTTGCCTTTATGTTAGGTTTGGGATGCCAAATCCTGTAAAGATATTGTTTATAAATATCTACATATCAGCAGTTATTATTATTGTCTTTAAAAGAATTAATTATTATTATATGAAGTGAAATGTTTGAATATACAAATTGACTAATTGTTAAATCTAGTTGAGATAATGAGTCACAATAACCTGGCTGAAGGGTTGACACCCAAAGCACAGATCTGAAAACGAAGAACTGATGACATTTTGGTCCATCCTGGACCATATCAAGTCGTGAAATGGTTCAGGACCGACCAAAACGTCGTCGGCCCTCTTCATTTTCAGATTTGTGAGTTGGGTGTCAAATCTAGTGGACTTTTGCATCCCAGTAACCTCTGCTAACTTCAATAGATGTAGCTTTTTCTTCTCAAACATCAGATCTCAAACCTCTGGTTAATCAGTGCTGTTATCGTTAAGGTAGGAAGGTAGCATTTGTAAGCGAGGTTTGATTACAGTTTCTATAGTTTACATGACATTTTATTTCTATGATTATCTATCATTTTCAGCATTGTGTGTGCTATTTATATAAGCAAATATTAGAAATATTAAATTTTGAAATTATAAAAGAAATGGAAAGTCAATAAGGAAGTTTTGGATTTGTTATTTAGGGAAGCATTCATTGTTTTTTTAATAATACAGTACTGTACTTGTAAATTCTGACAGAGGAAGACAAGGCGTAAGGTGGCTGGCTGGAGTGAAGAATTAACTTAAGATGCACGTTTAACCAGCATGTGTCATTGTCCATTTTCTTCACCTGCAAATTGGAGATTTCAGATGCCAATTTTGTACATGCCGAGTTTGAGTATTGTTTTGATATACTGTATTGTACTGTATATGTGAACAAGTGGATGAGTTTTTATTCTCATTCTCATGTTAAGAAGCGTCCCTCTGCAGGTGCTACAATACTCAAGTAAATAGATGTATCTTTAGAATTGAAGGTCTTCTTGAGATAAGCATTTGAGGTATGGCTAGTCACTTGTTTTCGAGATACTCTTATTACAAAATAGCAAATAGCATACATGGTGCTGAAAGATTAATAGATAATGGAAAATGCTAAATGTGATGTAGAAATAGAGCTAAATATATAATGTTGCATGAATTCAATTCATAGATATAACCAGTAAGCCTACTTATTGCCTTTATGGTTGTTCGTGTGTTACGAGCTGCATGGCACTTGAAAATTTGGTATTGTATACAGTATACATTTTAAGCTACTGACAAAAATATGTATTGTTACCATTGATTAGAATGTTAGTTTTGCTCCTTTTCTATATACATAATGTTCTCAGTATTATCTGTGATCTTGGACTCATAAAATATTTAGCTAAAGTTAGTTATTGACAATATTTTGTCAAATATTTTATCCTTCTCACTGCTACTTGTTTTTGTACCTTTGCTAATGATCAGTTAATGGTTCTAGATACAGAACTAATATTAAATGTCGCTGATTTTTAAAATCAATTAGATAATAAGCATAAATTCATAGCAATTATTATTTAATATATTGAGTGAAAACCTGTTTTGGCTATATCATTTATACTTCTATGATTATTTATATTTATTTATTTATTTATTTATTTATTTATTTATTTATTTATTTATTTATACAAGAGTACTTGCATTCTTGTACAGCCACCAGTACGAGTAGCGTTTCGGCGAGTCCTCAATCCTATGTTCATTGGAATACGACCCCGCGAAAATCGTTTAACAATCGGGTACCTATTTTACTGTTGAGTTAAGCAGAGGCTACAGTTAAGGATTTGCACCCAGTAAATCCTCCCCGGCCAGGATACGAACCCAGGACAAAGCGCTCGCGAAACACCAGGCGAACGACTTAACCACAACACTAGGGGACTAATGATTAATTAATTATACAATTAAACAAAATGAATATACAATTATGATTAATATTTAGGACATAAATACCTATTAGCAGATGGCTATCACAGAATTTAGACTGCGTGTCGAGAAGGACTGCTCATAAAATATATACATACATGGATAATTTTGTCTGTTAATTGATGAGAATGGACTTTTGTGTCGTCATGTCGGCAACATTGAAGGGTTTGTTTTGAAACGTTGTCCCTCGTCTTGCTTGGCTTTATATTTTAAGCTTTTTCTGTGGTTTATTTCATAATAGTATTTAAGATTTTGAGATTTATTTTTATGTTTTTTGAGTTGGCAATGAGCAAGTTATTAGACACAAAATATTGATAAGCTGATTTTCAATTCCAATTCAAAGCAAAGTATACTGTAATCTGATGTGAGCTTAACAAGTCTTGCAAAATCTAGAGAAAACTATAGTATGAAATGCGTACTTACAAAATAAATTAAAAGCCTACATTAATCTTGTGTAAACTGGGCAAAATATGCTTCTCTTTCTTATCCCTATCTTATAGTGCTGCATTTTTCTATGTTATGCTTGCACTCTGTATCCTGGCTATATTCATCATGTTCATGATTGTATTAATTTGTTTACAAAGCTGATATGACTAATATTGAAGGCCAAGGTATACTCCATGATTGACAACAATTGTGAATCCTGTTAACCTTACCTAGTTATAACATTTTCTTAAAAGTCAAACTATTGTGTATAACTTTACGGGTTTAATAGGTAACTAAAGGTGGAAAACAAGTTAAAGAGAAGGGCAGGCAGACGTACAAGGAATTTCGGGGCAAGATCAAAGACTTCCAGCAACCCCGAGTGGATGATGGTGGGATGACGCCAACATGGGTTAATGGTGAGTGGTAGTTCCTGCCTGCTAGCTTTTTAGTGTAGATGGGCTGAAACCCACTTTGGTTGATTGTGAAGAGTAGGGGCAAGTCATCTCTAGGGTTCACGAGAGTGCTGGTGTGTCGGTTCATTCATTACTTGCTTTGTTGTGGCTGTAATTGCCAGAAAAGTTCTATACAACAGTATACTAATGAATAGTGTATCCGTATCATTCAACTTGCACAGCATTTTATGATGTATAGAAATGTTAGTGGCTAAATTTAGACTTTATCACCCTTTGTTCTTTTGGCAATGAGACATCTTATTCCCCCTACGTGTACTAATATTCTAATACTTTCCAATAATTACATCATGAGCACATAATAAACACTTTTCATGAGCACTTGCAGTTTCCTGGAACAGTTGCCGAGTCATGATGATAATTGAGGACAAAACGATTTATTTTTAACTATGAACTGTTATAAATAGTGAACAGTTGAGTGAGGTGAGAGGTAGGTAGTCCAAGTTGAGACTTCATGCAAGGTCACATTTTCCCTGTAAGGGGCTATGGGACTAATCAATATATTATCTCATCAAGCACAAAATATTAAACTCTAGTGGGTAGAGAACTCAAAGTAGTTGAATGTGCATGGTATTATCTATCATTTTAAGGAAGAATTTTCATATATACTGAAACCTGTATGCCCAGCCCTGTGCTATCCAACCCTGTGTTATCCAGCCCTGGGGTACCTAACCCTGTGCTGTTCAACAATATTTTATCCAAACTCAAGTTGTTTATCAAAACTTTTTTCTTGCCATGGAAATAGCAATAATTTTTTTAATATAACCACTGGAAAGGGCAGGTTATTTTGGACTATAGCAGTAAATAAAATGTTAAAGCATAATTGCTATTGTTTACCTTTATGTAGATTGCTGTCCATCTCTATTACAGTCATTTGTTAAATTTATTTAAATACTGTAGTATTATTTGAGATTTTGAGCCACGATTCAAATTAATGTTAGTATTAGGGATGAGGCATCCTAATGAATAACATCTGTTCCTTTCTAAGTAATCAAGAATGAAATAAAATTAATTAAATATAAAGTACTGCACAGTATTAAGCTTTACGTTGATTAGAAGAATAATGATTCATTCATATTATGTTTATTATCAATTTAGCAAATGTATACATTATTTATTCATTGGTGACAGGTGAGTCGCCCCAAAAGCCTCGGTCAGCCCCGTCTTCACCTGTGCCCAGTGTGAAGCGGCGGCCACGGACAGTTGGTGGAAACGTTACTGGCTTCTCGGCAAAAGCACCTACAAACGAGCATCTCAGATTAACATTCTAGAAGATACCAACATGTTATCTGGGTAAGTAATTTTGGCATAATGTAATGGTGTCATGTGGTGATAGGCAAACTTAATGTATGTAATCCCATTCCGAAAACTTATTGGTTTACTAATTTTGGCAATGAGGCAACAATAGTGATGAGAGGTGTAGCAGAGAGGAGAGAAAAGGTGAAGAGCGTACGTGAAAGGATGAGGTTGTGTAGGAATGTATTGATACTTTGTGCATTCAGTTTTTGTACTGAAAGCATTATACAAAGAGAAACCAGTTAGAAAAACAGGTCATATTTGTTAAAGGACATGCTTAAAGACAGCCAGTGTCAAGAATAAAATAAAGTAAAATACTGTACTGTAATAAACTTTGAGTGCTTAACAATCCACGCTATTTAATCATATATAAAGAAGACAAAAACACTTGCTTTTGTAATGGCAGGAGCTTTAAATAATAGTAAATTTACATAACATAACTTAGGGAGGGCCTGATGGTTTGACTGGTCAAATAAGCTATATGCCATCCTAAACACACTCCCACTCTTTCTGTATTCACTCACTCATTCTCATTAGCTATGGTACCTGATGCTTTAAAATTTCATGATAATTTAGTTCACTGTTGTAGTTGCTTTTAGTGTGGCATGTGGAAGTTGAATACATTGTTACTGTAGTACTGTGCAGTAAGGTAAGAAGTAGCATAGTGTGGTGTGGCATATGATTAGTGCATTGTTTGATAGTGTGGTGTAGTATGTGAGCATGCACTGTGGTATGGTATAGTGTGTGAGGGTGTAGCATCTTGTGGTATGGGAGAGTGCAGTGTCATGTGGTATGGTATAGTATGTGAGTGTGTGCAGTGCAGTGTGGTGTGGTATAATATGTGAGGGTGTAGCATCTTGTGGTATGGGAGAGTGTGCAGTGCAGTGTGATGTGGTATAGTATGTGAGGGTGTAGCATCTTGTGGTATGTGAGAGTGCAGTGCAGTGTGGTATGGTATAGTATGTGAGTGTGTGCAGTGCAGTGTGGTGTGGTATAGTATGTGAGGGTGTAGCATCTTGTGGTATGTGAGAGTGCAGTGCAGTATGGTATGGTATAGTATGTGAGTGTGTGCAGTGCAGTGTGGTGTGGTATAGTATGGGAGAGAGTAGTGTCATGTACTTACTCAGTTTTCTTATTTATTATTTTTGCTGCTATGATTCAGCAGCATTAAACACAGTGGGTTGTGTTTTACTTAGCATTAATTTCATAGTTTTTAAATGACACTCTTCTTAATTAGAAATGTTTGTTATTCTGATGTTTGTCGTGTAGGAAATGTATAGATCACATGCAACAATTTGTATATTATCTCAATTTATTTTTCTCATCTTCTCTGTTATGCATTGTAAGTTACACTGTCTAATTTTATGTTGTTTACACCATCTTATAAAATCTGATAATAAAATAGAGGACAATAAAAATAACATCTACCAACTCATATTTTTGATAAACTCACAATCACAATTGTTTCCATCACCATGTGCTGGTAAGTTCTTCTGAATGTCAAACTGTTGTTTTGCAGGATATGTAATCAAAATTGTTATGCTGTATTTTGACATTTTTCAGCATACATAAATATGAATTGCTTGAGAAGAGGGAGGGATCTGTCAACTCCAGACAGACTCTACCACACCTCCACTAAGTATTGTAATAATAATAATTGTATTTTAACACTCAGCAGAACTCGAAAGTACGAGCTGATTGAGACGGGCAGTGGAATAATATCTCCGAGCTCCACAGACAGCCTCAGCACACCTTCTCCACAAAGTATTGATCTCATGGGTATGTAACATATGGGATAAATGTGGCTGTTCTGGGGGTGAAAGATGTATACATACCTGTATATCAGCATGAGCAAGGAAGACTCATTGTTGCAGACATAAAGGAAGAATGAATTGCGTTCAGTATGACATGGTTTTTCAACTTTTGTACCCTTGAAATAATTTTGTCATATTTTAGATAAACGCCCCTTGATTTTGTCTTCAACTTAAAGACGATTACTGTCTTTTCTCATTTAACCAGCATCAAGAGCAAAGTTAAACACAAAAATTACTTGAAAATACATTTGCACATGTTTAGAATTAGCCTACTTATCACTATCTCTTGCGGAACCCCCCAGTTACCTTGGGGTCCCGTGGAACTTTGGTATGAGTAAGGGGATGGTTTTCAAAATGGCAGGAATGTTACTTTATGGATTTTGCTTTTATCTACTGAATATACAGATAAAATGTGAAGTAATATTTAAGATTTAAATATGAGACTTTAATTTTTAAGATTTAAAATTTAGATTCTTAAATTTAATGGTAAAGTGTTAGAAGATATTTTTAAATTTTAATATTTGGGATTGTGCAGGCATGGAACATTGGAGGTAGAAATAAGAGGCAGAGTAGTGAATGGAAGAAATGTGATTTGGTCCCTAGGAAAAAGTTAGTGTAAATAAGTGGAGAAAAATGAATAAGGCCCTCTTAAAAAAAGTAAATGCATGGGTTGTAACCAACTCTAAACTCTCCATTTGACCAAAGTTTGTATTTTTGTACAAATAATTATGTGCAAAGTTCAGCCATACAATTGTGAGTGTAGCACGTGATATCCACCTCATGCTTTAAGACAAGATATACTAACTTTTAAGAAAATAACTTGATGTGCCAACCCATTTATGTTGGGTTTGAAATAAGTTATATTTTTTAAGAATGAGTTAGGAAGGAAGAGTCAGATATGTGAGATGTGAGGGAGGGTGGGGAGGTAGAGAGAGACTTATAATAGTGTGGGCATCCAGAGAGGATGATTGGCGATAGGCACGTAAGGAAGGTCTATTGAGGGTTAGACTGATGGGAATGCAACACCTTGTAGAAAGGGAAGGTAGAGGACTGTGTCTGGACTAAGTCTCATGATGTGTTAAGAAACATCAAAGAGGTTGATGGATAATGTTTAACTAGGGCTGGCTGCCTCAAGGGAGTTTGTCGAAGAAACAAGGTGTCAAGTGGTACGTGTACAGTACTGTAGCTTATAAAAACTATTGCTCTCTCTACTAAAGGTACTATTATATTGGTTATCTAATCTTATTATTTATGTTGAAGTGCTTGGTAAGTGTAATTGTACTCTTTATTTTGTAGTTGTTTGACATTTTTGTGCTTTGATTTAAAAAAACATTATACTTATTCATGTTATTGAGGTGGTCAGTAGCTACAATTGCTTACCACAGGTGAGATGGAGGAAATCATCCGTGCCAAGCTGGGCCAGGATAGTGAGGCAGAGGGAGACGGTGGGGAGAGCAGCACGGGTGGCAGCAGTCAGAGCCTCAGCGTTCCTAGCAGTGTCAGAAACAGTCCTGGCTCGGGCTCAGGCTCTGCATCTACTGTAACTGTTCATCAGCCTCTTCAAGATAAATCTGCCTCACTCATGGCTTCAAAAAAGGTAGGTGTACATAAAGAAGTTTGCCTGTAAACATGGTGCTTTTTTTTTACTCTTTGTGAACTGGTCTTCTCCAAATATACAGTAAATTTATCTAGAGGATTTGAATTATGTAATATTTGTGAAAGAAGAAATAAGTTTTTTGTTCACTACAGTGGAAAGCATGTTTAAGTGCTGCATACCCAAAACTTCTAATGAGTACCAGTTCTCAAACTTGGAATACTGTATTTCTTTAGAGGTGGACTACCAGTTTACTAGTTAAACTTCTCCTTGTAAGGTGTCTCATAATACTGTTGGGTATAATTTTGGTGCTGTGTGGCTAAGACACGGAGAGAGAGAGTAAAGTCTGCTCACGGGTGATTACTGATCATGGCAGGTGCTGTGCTATTTGACTCGTTCAGCTGTACATATATAATTATTAGCTTCATAATATGCTACTTGGTTGTCCTTGTCAAGCAAATGGGTTCTCTTCACAGTTATTGTTCATTAAGTTTCACTGTCATGAAAAAAAGCTTCTTGTACAATGTTTTCTTCTAACTACTAATTTTTGCAAAGCTATCATGAATAATTTTTAATTGCACTGGGTTATGTATTCTCCATTGCTTTAATAGGAAAATCTGTTAAAATTATAATAATATTAATAATTCATTGTGTCGGGACATGCAGCCAGTGTATGTATGTATGTTAGGCCTACATCAGAGTTTCGACCCCAAGGTCAAATTACTGACCCTTTCCAGGATGTAACCCCAGAACAAGCTGACTAACTCCTGGGTACCTGTTTACTGCTAGGTAAACAAGGACATTAGGTGATAGGAGACACGCCCAACCATTTCTGTCCCGTCTGGGATTTGAAACCGGAGTTCTTGATTTTGAGCCGAGAACGAACTGGCTGCTCCTGTAACCTTGATGCTGGTGTTTATGTGCATTAAGTTTTCTTGCTTCCTATATAGAAGTAAATCTGATCTCAATAAAATAAATAATGTAATCATCTTGAAATGTACATTTCAGTGTTAAAATTGTGATTGGATCATGTACAGTATTTGAACCTAGACAGCAAGGGTCTACTGTATATATACAAAATTATTCATGAGTAAAAAAGCTTCAGTTCTTATTGGTTATCATGAACAAAGTGAAATTTCATAAATATATGTGGAATAGATAATTAAGAATACAGTGACTTTAATATTCATGCATTTACAGCAATTTTTAATGACAATTACGAACAAAACATGAAATTCTTGGTACAGTACCAGTGACTCGTATAAAATAATTCATTAACTGTTTAACTTGGTTTTTATCTCTCTTTTTAAGTCATTTGTGTTAAATTCACTCGCACAGAACCCAGTAGTTGAGTGTATTTGAGCAATAATTTCTGGCAAGGATATCTTACAATTTTCATAGAATTTTTTTGTTTAATCTTGTGGTACTGCATCTGTGTGATATCCGGAGATTGCACTCATATATTGATTTGAATCTATTACTTAATTACTTAGGTATGTAAGGTGGTGTAAGGAAGTTTTTCTATTATTGAGCCATGTAGCCCTACAATGGCAGATTAAATTTATTTAAAAATTTACAAAAAATTTATACAGTACAGTGCATCGGTAATTGCATATATTTTGGAGAAAAATCTGGCTTTGGTTCATTGTTTAGATAAATCCTCAGTAAGGATGTCCAGATTATTAAAGGTCCACTGTACTTACAAATATACTCTTGGATGCATGCGGGTGATGGCAGTAGCAGCAATAGCAGGCTCTGAGCATGACTTTGTAAATGAGTCAGAGCAATAATGCAGCATGAAGAATGTGTGTGTGCTATTTTTCTTGCCACATAATTTTCTATAACTTCTAAATATTAAGGATGGAATCTAATGTAAGTCTTTTTCTGGGTGGCCTCAAAAATACCTGGTCTCTGAACTTGCACTGGCCTGTCAAACATGGAGACTAGAAGAGATCATTAGCAAGTTGATCTGCCATAAAGTACAGGCGAAGCAAAACAAACTTCATATTTTAATAAAAGAAAAAAGTGGAAATAAGGAAAGTGGTGGATTATCCATTATTGACAAACTAGGCACCAGTTTCCCAGAGTGCCATCACATGGCAGCTTAGGTTACCCAAGGGACACATCACTCATGAGCCACCTCAAAAGTTGCCAAATGCCTCATGGCAAATATGGACTAAAAAGGCAGGTACAGAAATTATTGAGGCCACCCAGAAAAGGGCATTTTATTACAGTCAGCTCTTGATTTCTGGGCTGGCTCTCCACTTCTCCCAAGTGCAGACTCCCAATGGTGCATCCCAGAGGAAAAATCTGCTTTGGGCTAAAATAAATAGTAATAAAGGTACCTCCCAATGCTAGAGGGCTGACCCCTGAGGTGAGAAGGCCAGTAGTGAGAAGGCCAGTAACCCAGGGGTTGGGATTACTGAGAACAACTCAGAGACTGGAAAGCCCCAGTGTCACACAGTAATGGTGAGAATGAGGAACATCAAAAGGTAACAAACAAACACTTTAAGCACCAGAAACCCCAAGCCCAAATATAAGCCATAGATATATTAGGAAAGAGGACAGTAATAGCTTATACTTGGGCTCATCATGTGTATGTGGATACACATCAGGCTGACTTGAGTCAAGCTTCTCGACAAGTAACTGGAAAAAGTCAGACCTTGGTACAGTAGAAGGTATCAAGGAAATGGGATTAACAACGTGTACCAGCACAAAATGTGTAACACACACACAATCAGCATGCTGGCTACATAAGAAAGGGCAAGATGAACCCATGGTCAGACAAACCAAGTGTCCACCACCCCACCAGGATCTCATATGAAAAAGAGAGAGGACTCATTCTTGGCTAAAAAATACAAAGACGGCTGGAAACAAAACTTTTCTATGGAGAGCGCCTTCGGCTCCCCAGAGCTATACTGGGCTGGTGTGTATATATTAGACTGTGGCAACAGTCAATCGATGGAGTTCTAAGCCTACCGGGGACCAAGAGTCTGCCTGGCCGCCCCTCAGAGAGGCACGAGGAGCAATGGCCTAGAGACACCCCCATGTAATTGGAAGCAGTCTATATCTGTCATCTACCGGGTCAGGCACCCAGAAAGGTAGGAATCCCAAAACAAACTACAGTTGGTTAAAAATTGCAAACCGAAAGCCGAACGAGCAGCACAACTCCCCAATCAGAAAACAATCAAACAAGCATGATGTCACCACAGCCGCCACACTGCTGTCTGTGCAACTCTCCCCTGCCAGAAAAGGGGAAGGGGGAGCCCCAGATCTCTGCTCTGGCTACCCAACCTCAGTTCAGAGGCTGAATATAAAAAATGCGAAAAACTACCGACCAGAGGGAGGGAGGGATACTGAGGAGCCTCTGGGTCGCGCCCAGAAAATGGTGTTTCATTACATTCAACGCTGGTTTTCTTTGGAGAACCCCTTCAGCTCCCTGGAGCTACCTAAGATAAAGGAAAAGAGGGGACTTATCCGGGAGGCGGCTGCCACTCGCTTCTGAACTTGAAGTCGATACAACTGGCTGCAACCTGTGACTCAAGGCTACACAAGCCTGAGAAGGGCCCAGAACCTTAATGAGGTACCGTGTAGCCAGGACCCTGTTCACCCTCCAAAAGCCCCATGCCTGAATTTCAGCCCAGGACATATTACCAAAGACAGCAGCCAAAGCCGCGAACTTACGATCGTTGTGGGCAGGGGGATAGATTGCAGGTTGGCTGGACTGAATAATCCTGTGGACGACCAAGGAGACCCGTGCTTTGGAACAGGGAAAAAAGGAAATCGGGTCAACCCAAAGCGCGTCCTCTTACACGGAGGCCGTGGCGTGCAAGTAACGACGAAGAGCCGCAACCGGACACAAAACATGATGCACCCCCGGCTGAATCAACCAAGCCTCAACAACCCAACACACTATACACAATATTGTATACAGTTGATATTTTGACAGGTTTCAAGTTCTGTATATATTAGTCACTTTTTATAGATAATAATAGAGCATAGACTCAAATTATAAGTTTGTCAGTCACATTTGTTAGGGGACTCGCAAAGCAAAGTTAGTGTCAAGAATTGTAACTAAGCTTTTCTGTACTTCCCAGCATGTGGGCACTTCTTATTTTGATGAAAAATATCATTTGAGCTTTTCTTTCCTGCAAGGTGTGATATTCAACAATTTAAATCTTGTTTGTCTTTGTATTTGCAGTTAATCAAAATATCCCAATTAACAATATCCTATTTTGCTTTACTTTAGGGTGGATAAACTGCCTTCTATCTAGAGACAAACAATATTCTGCACTGTACATGCAAGTAGAGGAATGACATTTATTCTTCAAGTCTCACCCTTCATGCTGTTTTAATTTTGGCTTTTGTGTGTGTAATCAGATCCTCTTCATTATATTCTTATGATTTCAGCTAAGAAAGTCAATCTCTATCCCACCTTATTTGGCCATTAGTAAAGAATCTGCAGCGTGGATGTTCCATGGCAATGTGTACCGAGGGGTGAGTTGCCTAAGGTCGGCCGGACTGCTGCTGCTACCATAGTACATCTTTGCCTTAATAGCTATGGATGCAAAGCACTTGGTGGTTGATAGTGAGATGACTTAAGGATTGCTCAGATACTTAATCTCTAACTCAATATATAAACACACATTCCTAAACAGTCCACATGATATTGCAGCACAGCTTGAGTATAAGGAATGTTTCTTGTTGAGGAACTGGAGAGAAAAACCATATCTAGGTTTAGTTATTTCCTATGCTTCTCTTCTTGGTGTAACCAAATGAATATTTGGCCTTATGTTTGTATTCAAATGCAAGTAATTGGAGAAAGAAGGTATGGGAATTTTATTTACATTATTAAGGAGGAATATTTCTTTAACTTGTATTTATGGATAAACATGTCATAACTGATTCTGTAATTATTACTTTTAATTTTAATTGGCATTCACACAACTCTGGGGTAAAAAGTCTCGTTAACATAGGTTTTTCAAATGGGATCACTATTAATTCTTAGTCTTGCTGAAAAGATTTTAGGACAGTTTTTTACTTAATCTGTAATACTCAAGGTTGTGCTGCAAGTAAGTATAAAATGAGTGATAACTCCTTACAGCATGGAGGATAAAAAAGTAAATAGAGTTGTGATTGTGTAGATGTGAAGATAATCAACACATGACATATCATAATTGTCCCCTTCTCATTTTGAAAGGTTACTTGGGTTAACTGATATGCAACATGAAAGTTGTTGTGAAGATCTCGTATGAATCTAAAGTTATTCATTGTTTTAGAATCAGTGATAATAGCTCCACATAGCTGATACATACGCCAGTGTTCACGTAGGTATTTTTGACCAATAAAGTTCGTGTTGTACATCTGGAACATACACAAGGAACAGGTCTGGTCATGTAGATTCGAACACTGACACATCAGGTTAACCATGGTACAGGAACTAAAAACCCAATAATGTCTAGTGCTAGAAGGGGGGAACTGGTTTAAATGCATGTTTAAATATATTTAGTGATTACCTTTAGGGGAGACTTGTGCAGTCTGCCAGAATGATTCCTTAATAAAGCTTGTTAATATAGGTTGGCTATGTGCTTGTTGTGCTTTGAGCTCTTTTTTTTTCCAGCTACAGCTTAATGGATCACATAGCTGAATTTCAAGCATAACTCTGCTTTGTGGCTAATGAAACTAGGGGGAGAGGCTATGGTTGAATTATAAAACTTTTCATAATGAATATTTATTTTAGACTGTAAGTGAATATATTGTGTGAAATTTATTCATAAGTAACTGATGGAATTTGCTGGTTGATACATTATACACACAGAGCCTAAAGTCAACCACATGCATGTGGCTATCCAAGATTTACAGCATTTCATTTTTCCTTGTACCGATCTTAGGCAGGTATCTTCTGTTTATACATTCTTATCTTCGTGTTAGTTTTTTGCATGCATTTGTCAACCAAATTCCTGACTTCCATTTCTCTGTGGTCTGAAGTGAAGCTTATTCATGTATGGTATTTATTTATTTATTTTAAAGTCTGTTTTGCATCATATCCTTCTATTCTTCTTCTGTAGGTTCTCTTCCCACCATATATATAGGCTTCCCTCCCATCTGTAGGTTCCTCTTCCCTGTATCTACAGGTTTCTCTTCCCCTCCATCTATGGCTCTCCTCCACCTATGCTCTCCCTCTCTTTTGTGTGTATGGACTTCATGTAGATGGAGAGTGAATCTCTCCTTTCATTTATAAACTCTATTCACCCATGTCTGTAGGTCTGTCTGCCCCTCGTGAAGGAACACACTCCAGCTATAATCTCTTAAGAACATAGGAAGAAGGGAAACTGCTGAAGGCCTATTGGTCCATTTGAGGCAATTCCTTTTTATATTCACCCAAACTCATTGATATATATGTTGGACCTACATTTCAAACACTCCAGCAATCTCAAATCTGTTATATTACCTGGTATTCTGTTTCATAAATCAACAACTCAGTTTCTAAACCAGTATTTACCCAGTTCTTCATCTTCTTGCTAGAGAATGTAATTTAAGCTCCCCATTTTGGGGGTTCCTGTCTCTTTCCTCTCACCTATAGGCTTTTCTACCCTCTTCTGTTTTTTGCTTTAAAGGTTTACATAAAAAACATTCCCTGGAAATGGTGTAAATGGTGTTGGCTCTGGGTGTGTAGAAGCGAAGCCTTTTTTTACCACATTCAAGCACTGCTTTGGGCCTCATTTTCTTGGGACTTTCAGTTTTTTCCTGTATGACAGTTTTAATTATAATAAATATTAAATAAATGTTACCTGGAGCATACTTACCTGGAGAGGGTCTCGGGAGTTCTTTTACTCCCCGAGCTCGGCCTGAGGCCATGTTTGACTCCTAATATAGTTGACTTTGGTTAGAAATGGGATTAAAATATTGTACTGATTTTTTTCAAACATTCCAATCTGATCTTTTCTGCATTAATTCCTAAAAAAATTTGGTTAGTATACTAAGCCATAAGAGTATGTTGGCTATTTGTCTTGAGCCACATTGTGACATATTCTCTGGTTAGTATACTAGTTACAGGATTTCTGTATAATAACTCGTGTGTAATCTGTAACATATGCAGTGTAATAGTAACAGTAATACTGTAATGAAATTTCAAGTACAGGTAATTTTGAAAACTGCTAGACAGTGGCACTATCAGATTTGAAGAAATTGTTGGGAAGATTTTACTAAACAATATTAATATATGGCCATAGTATGTGATATATATTGCGACATAATACAACATATTAATTTATACTAAGTGGCAAAGCATGAAGTGTGTGTGATGTTTTACCATGTTGAAAGCAGTAAAGCCTTTTTCAACACACCTAATTTTCCTTGGCTGGTACTGTAACCATCAGTTCTAGAAGCATACAGTGTCCAGACTTAGCTGCTGTGTTTGGGAAATATAATGAAATTATGTTATTCACATGACAGTACAGTGCCACCTCCAATATCCGGACCTCCATATAAAGTATCCATGTAAATAATGGACCAGTTTTGCTATCATATTGCCTAATGAAAATGCGTATAATTTTTTTTAGCCTAAATCAGGATTTAGACTAATGATTGGTCATGATGAACTCCAGATTGTCACCTATGTATATTAGTTTCCAGCAGACTTTCTATTTCTTTTAGTAAATATTTGCTAATAGTACATAGTAAAAATGGATATGAATGGTATCTTCTTTAATATAAAGCTATCTGGAATTATATGACTGAAAACTTTTCTGAATAAGTTGTCCGGTTGTGAAATCCAATCTCAGTGTTCCGGGTGGGCTTGCACGAGGCATCATAGTGTCGAGGAAACAGTGCTTATTTTGTTGTTAATGGAAATTATGCATAGCCCAGACCCTCACAATGAAAGCTTGTACATCTCTTATTACCATCATGAAACCCCCTTTTCTTTGAACATTTTCCTTGTCATTTGCACATTCTTGTTCTTTTCATATGATGAATGTGTTGGCTACTTGGTTATTTTTCCTGATCAAATCTATATGTTCTATAGATTTGGAATCGCCTATGGTGGATTGCCTGAACGTTGAGTCGACAGCGCTTCGGATTCGTAGTCCTGAGGTTCCGGGTTCGATCCCTGTAGACAGCTGCTACGGGCTTCTTCCTGGGGGGGTGTAACAAAATGGAGGCTTGGTCCAGGACCGGGCCGCGGGGACGCTAAGCCTCAAAATCAGCTCAAGATAACCTGAAGATAGGTACTGCGTGCCCCCAGAGACTAGCATTTTCACATCAGAACTTTATGCAATTTTGTAAATTCTTGCCAGCTATTTTCTATGAATCACTATTCGTTTGTCATTGTGGTTGACTCAAAAGTGCCCTTTTTTGGCCTTGAGTCCTTTGCATCCTGTGGTTGTTGAAATCCAATGCTAGCTGTTTCTTATCTTTAGCAGATTTAAGACAGTCAAATTTTGCTGGGTACCTACTCATATTGATGTTACTTTGAATAACCTTGTAAACACTGCTTCTAAGAAGACTATTCATGCCAGTCCAATTTCCTGTAAAGGGATTCTGCATTCAGATTTCTACCCAGTCATTCATTCTGTAATCTGTGACTGTTGGCAAGGTTGATGGTCAGGCATTACAGTATTTGTAACAATCAACGCACTCATTACATAATTTTATCCTCTTTCTCCCACCACAGTAATTAGTGGTGGGAAGCAGCTCTGACTAGGCTGCATATAGGCCACATAATTTTAACTCAAGCATTTAATGGAACAATGTCCCTCTCCTTATTGTCCGAATGGCATTGTCCCATTTACAGTTGTGCACCTCCTTGTGGAATGTCCTGATTTTTAGGATGATCATGTCTTTCTTTTCTAATGTCCCTCGGGGGTCACTTGTCACTCGATAAAATTCTTGGGTGAATCTGACACTTTTGATGTCGTTCAGAATGTCATTTTGTTCTTGTATTGGCATCTTGAATTATATTTAGTGCCTTTGAATATCCCACAACACTGATGGTACTACATGGTCTTCTTGATGCCTTTGATAATTTCTTGATGTTAGTGGTTTGACTGTACTCCTGTATTAGTGTGAAAAGTATACAAATATCTCTTCAATGTGTTGTTAATAATAGTGTTAATATTTTGTGAAAAGCGTATGAGAACCAGGCCAATGGCTCCTCAACCTCCTTCCACCAAATATAAAAAAATCTTGAGAACAAATTTTTTTGTTCCCCATTTTTAAGGGGAAATTTTATAGTTCCTGCTGGAATTTCTGGATCAGATGGGCCATAGTGGATATGAAGGCCTACTGGCCACTTCTATCAATAGCCTTACTGATAATCACCAGATGAGCCTGGCCCCAGGACTTGGAAATTATATGAATTCGTGAAATTTACTACAGGTCAACTACAGTGCTCTATAGAGAAACACTAGTCAATTGTGCACAGATCGGTATATATTTTGTTTTGTCGAATAGTTATTTTCGCTACATTATTATGAAGAATCGGCACCATCACATCTACACAAATCCAAAACTACAAATCCTCTACAATAACATTCCCATTAGCATGTGAAACACTCACTCTTCACAACTTCTATTACATCATCGTAGCAACTACGAGATAATGAGCACATGCAAGGCTAACAAACTGTATACCAGTGTCAAGGATCCAGTAAGACTAACTGGTCTAACTATCTGTTATCCTTTTACCAGTGTGTGCATATGTATGGGTCTAGGTGAAAATGTTTCTGGACTAAAGATGTTATTGGCTATTAAAGATATTGGCTACAAATCACAAGTAATACAGTGAGTGATTACAAATTTGATAATGGTGACCCATGAAGGAAGCATAAACTAGATATTGCTTCAGTGCTGTTGTGTATTTTGGCTTGTGAAGATGTTATATATTCAGTATAAAAAAGTGTTGATGCCCCTTACAGTTTTCATTACTCTGTGGCTATCCATTATTATATTACATATTGTGTGAACACAAAGGTTGTAAAAGTGAAATGCAGCATCTTAATACATGCTTGGTGTCTCTTGGCTCAATCTCTCAAAGGATATGGTATTATTCTTCTCATTGTTGCATAATAGATGAGATGGTGTGCTTTAGAACTTATCTCTCACTGTCTAAGCAATCTTCTAATACTGTGACAAGACATTGCACTGTCTGTTCTGTTTAGGCTCTGCTCTAAAAGTTCAGGTACTTGGCTGTTAAGAAACATCTGCATATTTTGTTGGTTAAGACGTAGTTTGAGCTAAAAGCCTTGTTTATTATTGAGAATAGTTAATAATTTTCAGTAATTTTAATGAGAGGTTAAATTGATGTAGATAATAGTGCTTAAGCACTAGGCTGATTTTGCTCGAAAATATGACATTACCTTGTCCAGCTGCACCTCGGAATTCATACCTTGATAAAACATTTAGCAACATTCTCTCAACCACAATAACATATACCGGTAGATCTGTTTTGATGCAAATTATATTCAACATAATATATACAATAATACTTTAATTGTCCATGAGAAGTTTTTGAGATAGTTTTCAAGTTTTGATTATATTTCTTTATTTTTCTCAATATTCCACCGACCTTGCGGCAGGGCAGCTCTTAGACAATCCAAACAATTAAATGCCTGTGTATAATAAATACAACATAGATTTTAGCATCATTTAGCTTCTTGTAGAAGTTATTGGTGGGACGGAAGATACGGCGGGGAGAATGAACAGTGAAGCAGGTGTGTGGTACTTTTACTTGCTAGCTACAGAACACTGTATACTGTAATGGGAAATGATGCTAGAATGGTACCATTATTTAATGGCTAGAGATCTCAGTGGGAAGTTATGCAGGTATGGTACCATTATTTAATGGTTATAGATTGCCATCTGCCACCATTTGCATTAATTATTACATTGTCAGATTTGTTCATTAGACCTCGAAAGAGTTTTAGACAGGTGTGTTGATTAAACAACTGTAGCATAATCATAAAGGTTGAGAATTTTTGAGAATATTTAGTTTATACAATAAAAATTATTCTAGATGTGGAGGATGATTAAGTAGGCTGTACAGTTGGCTTATATTGGTGTTGTTCAATATACCACTATTGAATGTATGCTTTTAAAATTCTCTCTAATAATTTCTTGCAATGTGCATGTTCAACAATCTATGGGATGTACAGTATACTCTTCACATACATTAAAAATATCATTTGTTGTATGGCAACATCTTGTGACAACTGTACTGTACTCTCCAATTTTTTTATATTTTTTTTGCAATTCATGTACATCATTATTTACAGACTTTAAACATTTCATAGGCATACATTTTTTAATTACTTTAGATTAATCATGAATTAGTAAAAGAGTTTAATTTTATTCAATTCTCGTGTACAGTATTTATAATCACTAACTTTACAATGAACTCTGAAATGGGTATTACTAATAATGGTGTAACTGTGATTTGGAATATTTGAAAAGAAAGGAGCTATTTAAGGGTGAAAAACTAAGACACTATTGTATGTTTCTTGCAGCATCTGAGTGCCAGCCTCACCTCTCTCCCTCTCATTGACCTCTCCTTAAACATAGAACTTCCTCCTCCCATTATGGCATCTTTTGGCTACCGTTTCCCTGTCACCTTTGATGATGACACTGGTGGTGGTGAAGATGAGGATGTTGTAGGCAGCCCCTCCTCTTCGCACTTTCGCTCGCCTAAGCTTCTGCACGATGATACTGATTCAGCCGACACTGTTTATGGGGACGATGGTTCCTCTGTGTTAAATGACAGTATCTGGGGACAAACCCAACTCTCGCCACATTCTCCCTCTCCTCGCCCTTCTGTCTCCAACGTCTCTGCTGTATGTACAAGCCACTCGACATCTCCCAGAGGCCATAACAAATCAGGCACGCTCAGGCAGTTCTGTGATAGCCATGCGTCTGAATGTTCTGCCTCTGCTCGTAGAACCACACCCGCCACATCTTATCTTACTGGCACTTGTAATGCATCTTCTGTTCTATCCTCTGCAAGGATGTGTTTTCACCATGGGCATGAAATCCTTTCTTCCACAAAATCCTCAAAGGGGTTACGTCATGTAGACTGTTTGGAACCTCCCTCTTGCATTGATTATCCCAAGTATGGTGCAAGTAAAGCCTTTTCTGCTTCTTTGTCCAAATATTCCACTAAAGGGGGCACTCCTGGGTATTTTTACTCAAAGCTTACAAAATCCATAGATGACACAGCTCCAGTAGCCGAGTTTGAAGCCATAGAAAACTCTGAAGATTCTCTCCTGTGTTCTCCTGTAAATATACCGCAGGCCACCTCCTCCTCTCACGTTAGACCTGGCTATGCTGGTAACTTTCTCTTCTTCTCTGCCTCTCACCCAATAGACATCATGACCATGAGTCTCCCAGCTGTATTAACCAGCCTTTCTCCACCCCTACGCACTACCTCCCCACAAGGGAGAAGCCTCTCTCCCTTACCCCAGGGAAGAAGCCTTTCTCCATCTCCTCAGTATTCCTATTATGCACCAACACCACCTCGATCCTCCAGCCCACTTCCTTCTAATATGTCCGCTCATCCTCCCAAACCCTGGGACTCGTCCCGGACACCCCTAAACCCCTTGCCCCCACCTCCCCCATCGCTAGGCCGCCGCACAAGGAGCCCTAGCCCGCACCTTGGCTTAGATCAGGGGTTGGGCGAGGAGGTAATACATTTTCATCATTTTACCCATTAGGTGTCTGGGATTTTGAGTTGCAATTTATTTAATTATTTGTTGAATTCACAGGGTGCATAGTTGCCAATTTTTTAAGCTTTGTTATGAGTTATTTTATTTTTTAATTTTATAAATTTTAATAAGGCATAGAAGGTGTCCTTAAGATAATATATGCTTGATCCAGAACTGCTTTTCATTTGCCTGCTTCAGTGCATGCTTTTTTTCAGGTCCATTGGGTGAATGTTGTGAAGTTTTACTTTTTTTTTATGTACCCTTAAACTTCATGTATGCTTTGGTTTGCTTTTATTAATATTCAACATATGAAGAAAAACATTGACTTTATTGAAAACTCTGAAATATTTAGTGCATGATGAAAAAGCTTTAACAAATATAGCTGCGTAATAACTGTTCACGGGCTTCTCGTGCTCGTTCTATTTACTCGTGGCTCTTCCAGGACGGTCTGGCTCAGGATCTAATTTTTCTGGAGTCCCCACAAGATGAAATCTTTGACCCACTGCTTGCCAAGGACATTCCCCAAAATGGTGTTCGTGGAGGAAGACCCACACAACCACCACCACCGGTTCCTACAGTTGCCAGATCCTCATCCAGCCTTCCAGGTTGATCATTTGTACTATGTTTGGTAAATAGTTCTAATATGGGGAGATCTATGTAGCAGGCCTGTGTGCAGCTGCAAGGTGAAACTTATGATTTTATCAACTTGCAACTGGAATTATAATTTTGATAGGTGTTATTAATAAGAATGCAGCGTATTTGTTGTCTGATTAAATATTCTCGGCAGATTTTAATAATATTGCAGATGTTTGTAGCCGAGAATCGCTTATACTGTTCAAACATCTTCAAAACTTTATTCAAGATTTACTGGATTTTTACAGTACCACAGTTGAGCTGCTGAGGACCACACGTGGGTCGTATTCTTGCCTTTGTTGAAAAGGACGAATTTGACTAATGTAGACCTAGTTATGTTGCACCTCAATACTTGACTCTGTTATGGTTTTTGTTTCTCATCTTTCTTAGTCATGGGAAACATTTTTGTAGATGGTCCAGTTTGAGGATGGATGGGTAGTCAGATGATATAGATTAATAGATTAAAGACAGAGTAAAGTATTTGTTAATTCTTCTAGAGCACTTACAATAATGATGGAGCATAATACAGTAAATATCGTAAAATATAAGAATGAAAGGGCAGATGTTGCATTAAATTAATGGAAGCAAAGAAGATAAATATATATGGATGGTATTATTGATGATAATTGTGCACCTTCACTATATTCTTACTTTATTAACTTTTGGGTTCCTGGCTTTAAAAAATGCCTTTTAGCTAATAATTGTCTGGGTTTTGTGGCATTAAATTAAGAATTTAATACTAGCCATATTATTATTTTCATAATATAAAATACAGCAACTTTAAGGTTAAATTCAGGGCAAGTAGGTGTGCTATGAAAAGGAAATTGGTACGAAGATTCTTCACGTGCCCTTTATTACAAGTGTATTATGTATCATGATTGGGGTAAAGGGAACACTGTTGTATGTTATGCATTACAAGTGCAGGCGATGAGTCACAATAACGTGGCTAAAGTATATTGACCAGACCACACACTAGAAGGTGAAGGGACGATGACGTTTCGGTCCGTCCTGGACCATTCTCAAGTCAATTGTGACTCGCAATCGACTTGAGAATGGTCCAGGACGGACCAAAATGTCGTCGTCCCTTCACCTTCTAGTGTGTGGTCTGGTCAACATTATACATTACAAGCTTCTGACATTTGAAGATAGGTGTTTGCAATTTGGCTCAAAGGAAGTTTGAATTGGCATTAGACTGAAATTTTATTAGCAGTGTAGTGTGGGTGGGGAGCATAACAAAAATATTATTTAGAATAGATTTGAGAAAGTGACCATGAACTGTCTTTGGCATGACAGATTTTTGTAATAATTTATTATGAATCAATTGCCCATTGCAATTTTTTTTTTATAGGGGAGAATAAGTAATCTTGTACAAGTGTTGAGCAAAATGTGTAAGCATTTGGGATGAAAAGCCGTGATGAGGGGTTCAAACCTATGCTGTGTGTGTTCCCACGCACACGCTTACAGCAACTACACCACGACGTGGTATAAGGATTTCAACCTGGTCAATGATCTAACCAAAGGGATGAATCTCTGTGAGATGTGACAGTGTTGTATTAATAGAGCTGTGGTTCGAGGAGGAGTCATCGCGATGTACAGATGTACATTTAATGTTAGGTTGCTTTTTAAATCAGGAATCTTGTATTTTTAGTCAAGCAGTTATTTTAATTCTTGATATTTTAAATACAGTAGTTCTTATTGTATATTAGCAAATATGTTTGATGTTCATTTAAACATTTACACATTTAGTGACCTCATATACAATTGTACGTATATTGAATATATGAGCTATATAGTGAAGCATCTTTAAACTTAAATGGATGGGCCAAGTGATGTGTGGATTACTAATTATATTGTTGATGAACACTTGTATCTGTTGAACTTTAACAATCTGGATGTGGGCAGGACCAGACCATGCCCAGTTTTTGCTTATGTATGTGAACTGGCATAGAGTAATAATTGAAATTCCCCAAAGAGCAGTCATACAACACTTACCAGTAATCCACATCAAAGTCAATGATCTATTCAAAGGGATGAATCTTACAAGTTTGTTTTCAGATGATTTAACGCATGTGTGTATATGTTTATAAATATTATGTAATATTTAATATAAATGGAGTACCTCATGACACCATACTCCTTCCAGAGATTTATTGCTGGCGAACTTTGGATGGCGTCTGAATTTGACTTCCGAACCATCCGAATTTTGGATGGCTTCCAGATTTGAGAAAATGTCCGAATTATAGGTGGTGCTGGACTATGGATGCCAGGGATTCTAGAGCTTCGACTGTCCTCGGGTACATTATCACGATGCTGTCCTAACATGGCATAACCTAATTATATATGTTCCTATATTTACCCAGTAAATTGCTTTTGTTATATAACAGGCTTTGTGTATAGCCATATAAATAGAGAATATAAATGAATGTTAAAATATTAATATATATTTCCTTACCAAGTTAAGACAGTTACATGGAGTGAAAAGTGACATCTGGGTCATTAGTTATTAAGAACCTCCTCCTAAAATAATCAACCCCTTTTAGCCATTTCACTAAAATTTAATAAGATACAAGCACTTGTGATTTGTGCTATATTAGATTTAGTGGATTCAGAGTTACATGGGTTAAGAATAGATTAACGTACTGTAGACAAAATGCTCTTGGCACTGAGGTACGCTCTAAACCGTCCTACATTCTTGGGCTTACAAAATATTTGGATTATATTTATGTATTGTACATTTCGTGCATTTTGGAGTTTTATTATGCATTGGAACGTTAGGGAAGTTAATTACTAAATATTAATTATAAAACAGGTGTTTTGTTAGAGTGGAAAGCAGTGGACTTTGGAGGTCTCTGTAATGCGTTCCTAATTTTTCAATATAACTTTAGTTTGATTTTTAGTGGTTTTGGCTTGTATGGTTTCTGTAAATTGAGGGCTGTCTGTAGAAGAAATTACACACAACTTTAAATACATTAAAAAGTTAGCTTATGTGTAGTGTAAGCAACTGGTAAACAAGCAGATGACACTCCTTCCATCTTCCTAACACGTTTGTAGTTTAAATAATTACTGTTGCACATACATTGTATGCTTTATTATAAATATTTAAAACTATTTCGTATTTTATATTTATTTACTTGCCTGAATATCAAATAATTATTTTATATATACTGTAGTTTATAATTTTAGTTTATTGAAATTGAGTTTAAAGGTGCTTCACTGTATTGTCATTAAATTAATTTGTCACTGTATTACTAGCTTCTTCATCCCAAATATAAACTTATTTTTTTATTTTATTAATGTTTCTTACAGGAGTACCAGTAGCTGGTGACAAAGGAGTTGGTGTTGGAAGTTTGAGTACTTCCCAGCTCCCTGGCACCACTGCACCTCATCCAGCTCTTGCTCGCACCACAGCCATAAACACTACAGGCCTACCCAATGCTACGCCAAAACGGCCTTCAGAATATCGCCTGTTGTCCTCTTACCAGCCGTCTGGGTCTGAGTACCGTCCGTTGTCAACTCTACAGACTAGTATGGGTACCCCCATTGGTTGCCAAAACCCGATATATAATCAGCACCAGCCTCCGGGAGTAACTTCCCTTCCTAGTACCACTCGAGCAGGGAATGCAGCAGCAGCTTTTGCAAGTAGTATGCTGTCCCATGGGTTAGAGGAGCCATCAATGACCAGCATGTCTGGTCAATATGTTCAGTTTGAACCACCATTTGCAAAAGCTAACAAAACCCTCGGCAGCGGTGCTCAGCCCCAACGACCCCCACGTTTATCTCAGAGAGACTTGTTAGGTGACTTTTCCAAGGACTTCCAAAAACTTACAGTAAATAGTTCTTCTAAGACAGCAACAGCTGGGAATAACAACAACACATTAGTGAACAACAATAAGATACCAACACCAAACAGTGATATTAGAGGTGCAAGTGAAACCAAATGGGCAACATTTGATTGATGGTAAATAATTCTATGGGGAATTAATGATAAACATTTAGTGGCTTTGAGTGAGGTGTTACAGGAAAGTCATGAATGAAAACTAATCGTTTTAACTCATTCATTGGTGGTTGTGATACCATATTAAAGACATATAATAATACAGATTTGAACCTTCCCTACAAGATTACTAATATGATATTCATTTTATAACTTTTTGATAGAGACTGTTGGATTTTATAAAAAGCATTTATCTAATGTGGTGCATTTTCAGATTAGAGAGAAATATGTGTCCTTTAATATTTAAAACTGTGATGTTATGGTAACTCCAGTAGCCTCACAGACAGTTATATTCTCATTAGCTTTATTTTATTGCGAGCTGGTAAGTTACAACAGTCAGACCAAAGACTTGGTGATGCTCATGCACATCCACTGCCTAAGCATTGTGTACGAGCACATGCACATGTGTGTGTGCATGTGCACACAAATATATGTGTACATTATATATATATATATATATATATATATATATATATATATATATATATATATATATATATATATATATATATATATATATATATATATATATATATTTATATTAAACTTGTGTGTGGATATTAATGCATATGTCGGTAAGAATTAGAATTATGGCATTTAAATTAAAACATGAAACCAGTGATGTGATAATTGTTATTTTTTTTATATTAAAAAAGAAAACAAGAAAAAAAGATGTATTTGTTAGACTTGAATGGAAACTGTGCGAGGTAGCTTGCAAGAAGCAGAACCTAACCATGTTGGTAAGAGCTGTTGGAGCTGTTGGAACTACTAAATAAGTCATATATACAATTTGCACTGTTTAGTTTTGAGGAGGTACCAATGAGAAGGGGAGAAACAAGGTACAGTATATATTAAGTCTATCTGGTAGTACATCAATAAAGTCCTAAGTGCTGATCTCATTTACGGTATTCAGATCCTCCATGCACACACCTGGATACAGCCAGACCCACTGCTGGTTTTATGCTCAACTATCCTCCAAGGTAGGCTTAATCCAGCTGTTTATTAGTAATGACTAGAACATTATTTGAAAAACTATGTTAAAAGTGATGTGTTAAACTAAGAGATCAGCGAGATTTAAATTGATTACACTTTTAACTTATTAGCATCAGTCATGGTCATGTTGATGGCATGTAATTGTAGATCCAGTGTCTCCAAATGTTTCATATTGTATAAGTATTTTTTCAAAATCATGCAATTAATGAATATTAGTTCTGTTGACGAGCCATGAGATATACACAAATTTTAAGGGAGCAGAAATGAACACTACCACTGTTAATGGTCAACCCACTATGACGAGGGCAGTGGAATAAGGAGTAACATAAGAACTTAGATTTTTGTTACTAGAAATCGGTAATATTTTTAGATCATCTTTTTTGTATTTAATGCGAAAAAGTATTCGAGTGTTGAAAAGGTTAAATAGTTTTATAAAGTGTTTACATTCAATGAGTACATTGTCAATAGTACTACTGCAGCTGTGTTGATGATTTTATCATAAACCCGTTAAGATACCAGTTGTGTAGTACAGGACGTGAACTCTGATGTTGCTGCTAATTAGTATCTGTGTACAAAAATCCAAACAGCAACTATTTAGTGATAAAAGTATATGCAGTATGGTATTATGTTAATCAGCAAGTAATATTGGATCAGAATCTCTTGACCTTCAATTCTTCCATAATTACAACCCTACATTATTCACAACACTGTAGTTTGCAATATGAAGCTATTCCAAATGTCAGGTGAGAAAGCTTGCATTTGTTAAGTTGTGTCAGTGTTAACATAGAGTAGACAACATGAAGTAACGAGGAGCTCTTCCAAGCTCACCAGTCTGAAGTAGAGCCACCCAATTCAATCCCACCTTCACCTCTACAGAAATAAATATGCTTGATACCATAGATACTTTGTTCCTAATTTTCAGACAGCAGCAGTTTTAATACCCATTCCATTATTTCTTGAAAGGGAACAGAAAGTAGAACTATATATTATGAGTTTTATCCCTCCCATAAACTGGTTTATGAAAATTATATACAGTTAATACAGAAAGGAGTTTTAATAGTGTAAAATATATATATATAATATATATATATATATATATACATATATATATATATATATATATATATATATATATATATATATATATATATATATATATATATATATATTATAATATGAATGCCAAATTATTGTTAACTTGGGAAATTATATATTTTCAAAATATTTGACCTCTCCAATGAACATGTGAAACTCGTTTAAATATATTTTTTCTGTATGTATTAGGTATGTTACAACCATTGTATAAACTTTAAAACTGATAAATTCTTTATCATGTGATAAATATCTAAACTGTATGTGGTATATATACATATATAACATTATGTAACAATTTCCTGTCATAAATGGTTATTTTTGTTTTGAATAAATGCAGGAGTTTTACAATACATGTGTAAGCTGCATTTTGTGAAGACAAGACCTTACTTATTCAGGTTTCAGTGCTGCTGTCCATTCTCGTCCCATTTCATGGTTATTACTAGATGATTTTCATGTGTATTCCATGAAAAGTTTCTATGCACTATCTCCTTTACTCTCATTGTTATTTTCTTATAAAAATATTTATCAATAATAAATTCATTATAGCAAATTGGTTCTCATTACTGTGGCAACTGTAGTAAAGTGATATAGCATAACTAAGACAAATGTCTTGAGCTAAAAGTGGTATGTACACAAATAGAATGAGAAAAAAGGAATAAGTAAAGATTGCAGGTAAGGTAAGCGGAGGAAGCCAAAGATGAATTGCTTGGAATATGGTGATTGAAAAACAATGATTATAGAAGGTTTTAACTAATATAAACAAGTCCAGACCTTTGTTTATCAGTATAAAATTAACTCAAGAGGCGCCACTAATTACTAAAAAAAACTTGCTTACAGTATGTTTCCTTCAACCATACTGTGTCTTATGAGGTATGGTGTTCTGTCTACTTGTGCTCGACCCTCTCCCTATCCTGGTAGGTGGATTCCCATGGCTCTGGCCTTAATTAATTCTATAATTTTTTTCATAGGTACAATAACTGCCTTTCCTCTTCTGGAAGACTTGAGATCTTGCCTTGCTAACCGACTGACTAATGGGCGTTCCTGACACGAATAGTCTGGATTCTGCAACTGAACGACCTGGACTCACCCTATCGACCCTTTAGACTTCCTTGCCTACAGCCTCCTCTTTGGCCAACGAACCGGGAATACCAAAACCGTTTTACGGAGAAAAAGAGAAATCAAATGATGCAATCTCCTAAACAATGAAACATTTTATGCTAGAGGAGGTAACCCTGGAAACACAAATCAAAACTGTCTCTATTTTCCGCTTGTTACAACTTGTAATAAAGTAGTTACATCTTGGCTTAACGTGTTTATGACGTATTAGAATGTTGTTACAACTTGTTATATTGGTTGTTATAACTGGTTAGGAAGTGTTAAAACTTGTTTGAACGTTGTACCAACGTCGTAGTTTCGGTGTGTTTGGCGGGAAGTCCCAAAATTGGAAAAGGTTCACATGCTCTAGAAATTACACTAGAATGTATTTGTGTGTGTGTGTGTAATTATATAAGTATAGTTACAGGATGAGAGCTAGGCTTGTGGTGTCCTGTCTTCCCAGTACTCTGTCATATAACGTTTTGAAACTACTGTACTGACGGTTTTGGCCTCACTTAACGTGTTCCAACTGTCTATCACTCTGTTTGCAAAAGAAAACTTTCTAATATTTTTTGGCACTTTTGTTTCCTTAGCTTGAATCTGTGTCGTCCTATCCATGAATTTCTGATTTCAGGAATTCCTCTTTGTCAATTTGGTAGATTCCTGTTAGTATTTTGTAAGTGGTAATCATATCACCTCTTTCTTTTATCTTCTAGTTTTGGCATATTTAGCACCTCTAGCCTCTCCATGTAACTCTTGTTTTTCAGTTCTGGAAACCATTTTGTAGCATGCCATTGCACCTTTTCCAGTTTATTTGTGCTTCTTGTGATATGGGCACCATACAATTGCTGCATATTCCAATCTTGGTCTCACAAGTCATGAACAGTTTCTTTAGTATTTCACCATCCATGTAATTAAAAGCAAGTCTTGAAGTTGGAAAGCGAAACATATGCTCCTCGCACAATGTTCTTTGTGTTCCTCTGGTGACAGTTTACTATCCAAAGCCACCCCAAGATCTCGTTCTTTAGATCCTTTCCACATAATTTGTAGGTTGTGTGTAGTCTGTTTTCTCCTATTCAATATTCCATAGTATGGCATTTATTCACATTGAATTTTATTTGCCACATGTTGCTCCAAGCACTTATTTTATCTATATCAGTTTGAAGGACATGGCAATCGTCTGCAAAATGTAAGAGAGAGTACCCCTGAAATGTCATCACTGCTGTTATAATGGTAGGGGACTTCCTTTCCAAACACTAACATCACCTCTCCTTCCACCTTCCTCACTGTCTTCCATAAGCCAACAAGTCCTCAATAAAGGTAAGGTACCCAAGAGTATTATTCTATATAAAATGTATTTTTTAGTTAATCAGTGCCACACCCCCCCCCCAAATATATTAATTCATTTTACATTATTTCTAATGGGAAATTCGTTTTCGTACCGTCTCTGGGAACGGATTAAATTAAAAAACTCGGGTACCACTGTACTGTATATACAAAACTATACCTAAAATTACATGTTAGGTGATGTTTGAATTCTAAAGCACATAAAAATTGGAAAAGAATACAAAGTACAAAAGTTATTTTTTTTTAAGAAGTCCATATTTTTGTTCCATTAACAGTGACCAAGTTCTACCATTTTTTGTAATATAGGTTTGAACCGTTTGAATCTAGCTGAAAATTAGAACCTTAGTTTTACATTTATTCAATGTTGGTGCAAATTGATACACAGCCCACACATTTGATAATGGACCAAAATGTCATTGTTTGTACATTTTCAAGGTCATGCAATTTCATTACACAACTTTATCATGGTCCAGGTCAGACCAAAATGTTGTTGTTTCTGCCTTTTTCAGATGTGTGCTGGCTATTAACTCTTCAGTCACGTGTTATTGCGAATCATCTGCAACTAGTTACAAATTCATTAGCTTTAGGATATTTAAAGATATAATCCAAATATTTGTATTTATTTACAGGACTTTTCAGCTAAATTGGTGAGAATTGCACATTTCCTTTGGTCAGCTTTACAGACTTTTCTCTTAAGCAGCTGCTTGTGTTTTCTTATCTGCAAAAAACTGTGAAAGGTTTCAAAATTAAGTTAATATGTAATTATTTTTAGACATGCAATAGGTTAAAATCGTACTGTAATTTTAAATGATTAACTCTAGAGAATTACTAAACATTTGTGGTATATAAAGTATACATGAAAATCTGCTTTCTGGGCCAGACACTGATGTTGTGGTGCCTTTCTTGGCCAATATATACAGTGAATCTTACATTAAGGAACAGCAGAGATATTCTTTGATTTTCTGGTCATGCTTCTTTCCTGTCATTTCTCTTCAACACACACACGTTAACCTTGACAATTCTTAATTTTTCACACATTCTCGGTAAACAACTGGTAACACCCTCGTACGATAACTGAACTGACAAAGGATTCTTCAGCAAATGTTTCAAGTGCTCCTATTACCCTATCCTGAGGCCATGCTCTTATGGAACTTAAGATTATAAGAGAGACAAAGAGTAAAAGAACAGACTGACTTACTAATACACTTTCAAAAAAAAAAAAAAAGCAAAGCAAATGTAACATACCTTTCTAATAAACCAAATGCTTGTGCAAATTTGGTACACTGTTGTACATGTTTTGATATCCATTCTGGCAGAGCCTGTATAGAGGACGGGCGACAGTACCGATGATCTAACAAGATGATGCTGGCATAGTCATTCCTGAAGTAAACATCACATACACATCAAGTAAAAATATAGCCAGATGGATACACCACCAATACTCTAGGGTGCTTGCGCCATTCTTGTGATACTCCCGTTTGTCATTTTATTCACTTTCAGCACATAACTTGTACCTTCAGTTTCTTCTTCCTTAGCCATTCTTAGTGTACCCCCTTCTGCCACCAAATACTACATGATGAGAGGTACCCTAAGGTCACATTAGATGACCTTAGGGTACCTGAATGCAACAGCTGAGAAACCTTACTATTTTCTTCCCTATTTGCATTAGATACATAACACAGGAACTGTGTTATAGGAGGAAAATAATAGGCTAATGCATTTAGTATGAGTTAAGTATTGGTCATGCATCATAAAACAAAGATATTTCTATAAGGTATTTGGTGACAAATTCTAAGGTAGGCCTACTTTAATACAATAGTACTACACTTTAAATCAGCCTCGATCTCCTTACCTGTGGCGGATAGCCCGGCCTATGGATTGATTCACTGCCTTAAAGCAGAGGTTTTCATAGAAGATGGAGCTGAGATTTTCCATCAGGTCCTGCAGACTAAATACAGAGGATTGAATGTAAATTTCCTATTACATCTGACAAATTTAAGAGTTAAAACTTAATAGGTTGCCTACCAGGAAAATATTATTGCCAATTATTCCTTTTAATAAATTATTGTTAGTGCCAATAATCAATTATTTAAACTTAATTTTGTTTAATTATATCAGTCCCCATTGTACAGTTTCATTCACAAACTAATATTTCCTCGACACTGAACACACCTTCAACAATAATATTCCTCTTGTTGGCACACTTCCTCACTATCACCCTCT
>WNGS01063839.1:11649352-11660338 GCA_020271785.1 Procambarus virginalis
CATGATAAACCCAGCAAACACAAATCATCTAGGAAACGTTCGTCTATCTCTTCCCATAGGCGTGGGAATGATTTACATTGAGAATGGTGCAGGAGAGCCTTTGAGAAACTTTTAATCAAAAAATCCAAACACATAGGTTTTATAATAAATTGTTTTTCTACAACTATTTTGTTCCTAATGTATTACAAATAGTTTTTACATGTTTAAATATAAAATTTATGGTGTTTTTTGTAAAATTCATTAATAAATTGTGAATGATATTTATTTGCTGAGTGAAACCTTCACAATCCATTTACTTATATATATGATCAGAAAAAGTAGTTTTCCAAATTTACAAAAAATCGCTCTTTTTAACACAATTTGACTCGTTATGCATTCCACTAAACACTAATATCATGTTTAAATATATAATTTATGTATTATTCCCTAAAATAATTTATATAAATTATAAAAGTTGCTGGAAAGTGGTGTGAAAGAATCTGAAAACGTTTTGTTGTCTTATATTGGCGTGTTCTTATTAACTATGTCTCGAGTGCACAGTTTATCAAACAAGAAGATTAACATTCGTCAACCCTTAAAATCTTATAGTTATCTTGCTGTTGCAAAATGGGTGAATCTTTAAGAACAGCTAGTATATATGACAAATGGCGTTTTCCCGAACTCAAACATTGTATGGTTTATTATTCAACACATATTTCTAATGACTCTTAGATGTTTACATTCTCTGAAGTATAATTGTGAAGGCTGTGTCCATCACTCTCACCACAGATTCTTAAACTCCTCTCTGCAGGTTCAACTATAATTAATTTCCATTCTGAATCTCCATGGACATTTGTATCCAAAATGAAACCAATGTGGTTTCCTTCAGGGCCTTCAGCCAGCACATTTGCTCATTAATTTCCACAGATTCCAACATGGTAGGGGATTTACAGAAATTTTGCTATTCATATTGTTATTTTATAATATGAATGCATTTCCATATGATAAGACAAATACATGAGTTTATGATAAATTCGTTTTCTGTGATATAACATTGATATGCTCTTTTTTCTTTAAACCGCATACTAAACTAAATCACGATCGAGCGTATATATTGCTTTTTAAGAATTAAGCGCCACCACTGACCGCCAATTAAGTGCTCACATCAACAGAGTTGATGTATAAATGTTCAACGCTCAACAGAGTTAGTATAAATGGGGTTAAATCAGAGTTTGAAAATGTTGTAGGTTGAGTACCTCAAGGCTCTGTCCTGGGACCTCTGTTGTTTATAATACTGTATATATAAATGATTTAGATTCAGGTTTGAGTAACAACATTTGCAAATTTGCCGATGATACAAAAATCGGTAGGGAAATAACACAGAAGAAGACTCACTATCTCTTCAAGTTGATCTAAATAGAGTTTTGAAATGGGCAAAAGGTTGACAGATGCAGTTCAATGCTGATAAATGGAAAGTTTTGAGGTTAGGTAATGATATATGATAGAGTTACAAGATACGAGATAGATGGTGTTGTGATTGCAAAGTCGGGTATTTCGAAAGGGAACTTGGAGTTATGATTAGTAAGAATTTAAACCAAAAGATCAATGCATGAATGTTCGTAATAAGGCAAATAGTACACTAGGATTTATTAATCGAAGGGTTAATAACAAGACACCTGGTTTTGTTCTTCAGCTATAGCTTGCTCTTTAAAGCTCTTCATTCCCGTGCTGTCTCTTGGGTGGCTTAATTCTTATCAATCAATCAATTTGTTGCTTTGGTTAGGCCCCATTTTGATTATGCAGTTCAGTTTTAGTCGCCGTACTATAGAATTGATATAAATTCACTTGAACGTATCCAGCATAGTTAATTAACAAAGTTAATTCCCCAATTGCATTCACTGAAAAGGCGAAGAGTTAGTGTGACATGATAGAGGTTTACAAGTTGATGAATGGACATAACAAATGGGATATTAAAAGTATCAGCACCAGACGAAATAAACCCCAAGCCCTAAAGGCGGTACCTACAGGGCACTTAGGGAAGTTAGCCCTAAGAACATACAGCCTAAGTACCTGTGAATATTACTCCCAGCTCTCACATCACCTACCTTGAGGTGCTTCCGGGGCTTAGCGTCCCCGCGGCCCGGTTGTCGACCAGGCCTCCTGGTTGCTGGACTGATCAACCAGGCTGTTGGACGTGGCTACTTGCAGCCTGACGTAAGAGTCACAGCCTGGTTGATCAGGTATCTTTTGGAGGTGCTTATCCAGTTCTCTCTTGAACACTGTGAGGGGTCTGCCAGTATCAGGGGAGGGGTCTGCCAGTACCAGGGGAGGGGTCAGCCAGTACCTAAGAGAAGTACTGCACCCAGGCTCAGCACAAATAAGAATCTGGAGCTGGAGCCACAACGACCAAGCCATATCCCATCAATTGAGGAACTAAAGGTGTGGATCGCCGGCGCAGGGGTCTGGGGCTCCTCCTTCCCCCTCCTGGGGAGGGGAAGCTGCGCAGACATGCGGCGCGGCTCTTGTGACATCATGCTTGTTTGCCCGTTTTCCCTTGGGGGAGTTCTGTCCATTTGTTTCATTATTTTCGTTGGTTTTACCAGAATAGGGGTTTGTTTTGAGGCGCTTACCTTTCTGGATGCCTGTCCCGGTCAATGGCAGTTATAGAATGCTCCAAAATCACATGTGCATTTTTATAGGCCATTGCTCCTCGTGCCTCTCTGAGGGGGCCAGGTTCTAGCCATGATCCCCAGTAGGCCTAGAACTCCACCCGCATCGACTGATGCCAAAAGTTAGACCTATCCTTTTCAGCCTGGATAGCTCCGGGGAGCTGTAGGGGCTCCCCCCAGAAAAAAGTGTGTGTTGTGTAATTGTTGTGTAATTGTCTAGAACTAAGAATTTTTATGAACAATGGCCCAACCATAGCCGGTATCAAAATCCACTTACACTCAACAACCTAAAATGAAAGAGGGTAGCATGGAGCACTTACTCAACCAGGTCTCGGTGGCCCTTTTGTGCTGCCTCCATTAGTGGCATTGAGGGGCCACGAATTCCAAGTCTGATCCAGCCTTGATAAGAAGATCAGCAACTTCTCTAAAGCTTCCACAACATGCTATGTCAATGCAGTCTCTTGGGTCTCTTCCGTTTGTGCATTAACCTTTAAGCTCCTAAGGGGTCCGGAGAAGATTTATACCCTGTGCGCAAGAAAAAAATTTTAACATTTTTTCGTCTTCTAGAAATGCTAATTTGTGTTCCCTGAGCACAGAGAAAAAAATCATAGGTGACATATTTTGGCCACAATAGGCCGAGGAAATCTGGCAAAATGTGGGCGTTGACAGAGCGGTCGTCAGCGTCACCCGAGCTATCAGGTGGGAGTTGCCACAAAGATATTATTACCTAATTATTTAAATGTCTCTGAGTCTTTTCTTAGTTTTTGCAGTAATATTATTCAATAGTGTGTAGTGTGACAGATTTATATAATAAAATGTGTGTGTAACAATTCTATTGTTACGTAAAGTATGGTGACAATAAACACAAACACTAAGAGAATACATATATATTTGGTCGAGTAAACAGAAGTATGCAGGTGATACTTTGGCGAGCAATGGTGTGAGTTGAGCGCACTGAGAGTCGGTACAGTAACTCGCAAGTGTCTGTTCTAGACCACACTTGAAAGTAGACTAGTCATTATTCACTACTCTGCTGCTTATGTGCTCGGGCAACACCTCACCATTCTCCAAAGGTTGACAGGAATATTATGTGGAAGTTGGGAAGGTTTGAGTTCCATAATTAATACTAAGAAGAGCTTTGATCTCTCATTAGGCTAATGCATTTGGAGCGAGTATATTATTGGGATAATCCACTCGCTACATGTGAATCATCGCTATACTCAAAAGTATGGTGTTCATATTAGTGATTCAATTATTGCGTTCATAAAACAATAAACAAATAGTTTTGCTGTTATTACACTATATACACACATTATATATAGGTACAGTGGTACCTTGCATAACGATCGCCCCAAAAGACGAACATTTTGGGTAACGAACGGCCCGATCGGCGTGAAATCGTCCCGTATGACGAACGCTGGTTTGAGTAACGTCAACACCACATGGTTGGGTCGCGCTGCTTCTTGCACATTCTTAGACGCCTCCGACGATGCACATAAATTATGTTGTTCTTGTTTAAAGATGCTAATGATGCTGGGATATAAAGGGGTGACTGCTGAGATGTTACAAAGCATTGACGTTTTTGTAAGAAAAAAGAAATGAAATGTCTGATATACAACAAATGTCAAAAAGGTTCGTTCGGTGTTCGGCAGGTAGGCTGCTCCATTATAACTATCTTTCTTTGTTTCAAATGTGTTCCATTTGTTTTGTATTTGTCATTTACGTCTCAATAATGGCGCAGCCTACCTTACATATACACTCAATAAACCATTATGATATTTTCATTTCTTCAAATGTGTTCAATATTTATTTTTCATTTGTCTTATTGTGGAAAGGTTCGTTTGGTGGTCGGCAGGTAGGCTGCTCCATGTTTCTTACATACAAAAAACGTATATAATAAAAAAATGAAGAATTTCGAAAACCAGTACAAATGTCAAAAAGGTTTGTTCGGTGGTCTACAGGTCGGCTGCTTTATGTTTCTTAAATAAAAAAAAAATAAACCAGCGTTGAATGTAATGAAACGCCATTTTCTGGGTGAGTCCCGGAGGCTCCCCGGAGCTATCCCAGGCTGATATGCTAATTTCAGACTTTGGCATCAGTCATGTGTATGGAGTTCTTAGGCCTACCGGAGACCACGGCCAGAACCGGGCCCCCTCAGAGAGGCACGGGGAGCAATGGCCTATAGAAGCCCCCGTGTGGTTGGAAGCATTCTATGTCTGCCATCGACCGGGACAGGCACCCAGAAAGGTAAGCGCCCCAAAACAAACCCCTATTCTGGTTAAAATTGCTACCAAAATCCGAACTAGTGGATAGAACTCCCAAACAGAAAAACAAGCAAACTAGTGTGACGTCACACGTCACCGCGCCGCTGTCTGCGCAGCTCCCCCCTCCCCGGGAGGGGGAAGGTGGAGCCCCAGACCTCCCACGCCGGCTATCCACCCATCAGTTCTGAGGCTGGATGTCAAGACACGCGAAAAACCGCCGACCGGAGGGAGGGAGGGTTGCCGGGGAGCCTCCGGGACTCACCCAGAAAATGGCGTTTCATTACATTCAACGCTGGTTTTCTGGGGGGAGCCCCGTCGGCTCCCCGGAGCTAATTACCCACAGAGGAAGATCAAAGGGACGGAACCGGGAGGCGGACACCACCCAAACAACCAAAACGCTAAAACCAAAGGAGCAGGAAAACACAGCGACCCGACCCCCAGAGGCAAATGCCCAAAGGAAAAGAGCCGACGAAAAACAAACCGGAACCGAAGAGGCACTACCAACCGAGGAGAAGACAGAACACGCTGACCAGAAACCAGGATGGTGCAAGCGGCGCACGAACAGGCCGGAGGGGAAACGAAGCACAAGACAGCTTACTAAGCGGTGCAGAAGCAAGACCGAAAGCAAGCCAAAGCGACTCCGCCAGCGCCGCACAAAAAGAGAGAGAGGCGACAGTATGTGGCACGACGACGGCCCCCAACCCCCACCAAAAAACCAGCCGACGCTAACAAGAGGAACCACCTAAGAAGGTACAGGAAAAGGAAGGACCGCCAAAACACCCCATACTGCCACCAAGAGAAACACGCAGGTGGGACACCGACCACCAGCCGGAGGCGAGACCACGAGGCAGACGGAAGCAGCCCCGACAAGGCCCCTCCGAGCCCAGGAAAAGGCGGAGCCGCAAGAAGATCTCGGGCGCGACCACCGAACTCAGGTGGTACAAGGAGATGGAACGTCTGCCGAACAGACAAATCCCAAAGCAAGCAAACCCGCCAGGAGAACAAATGACGGGTCCGACGCGAGACATCGCAAGACCCCAAAAAACCAAGTGGCAGGGCAAGCAAGGAAACCAAAGAAGGCGGAAGGGTTGCCGCCAGAACCCTACCCGAACCAAGAGGTACGAGCAACAGCAACAGACCGAGACAAAGAAGCACACCACAGGACACAGGCCGAAAAAAGCCCAAGAAGCCAAGGAACACACGCAGAACACCCCTGTGGCAGAGGAGGAAAACAAGGGAACACACAAACAATGAAGTGGTGGAAACCGACCACGTCCCCCAACATAGCAGCAAGTGCAGGCAAAACTGACCAAAGGAGATGCCAGGAAAACGACTGGGGTGAGGCAGGACGAAAGAGCAGAAGCATAAAAAACCCCAGGAGTAAGGACACGCCACTGCGAAACACGGTACTAATGCACACGCGCAGTAGTAGCAACATACAACCTGGTGGATAAAGACAGGCTGTTTAACACAAGGGGCACACGCCCTAGGGGACGCAGGTGGAAACCGAATGCCCAAATGAGCCACAGAGACAGTAAAAGAACTTTAGTGTCAGAGTGGTTGACAAATGGAATGCATTAGGAAGCGATGTGGTGGAGGCTGACTCCAAACACAGTTTCAAGTGTAGATACGATAAGAGCCCAATAGGCTCAGGAAACCGTACACCTGTTATAAGATTGACGTTTGAGAGGCGGGACCAAAGAGCCAGAGCTCAACCCCCGCAAGCACAACTAGGGGAGTATACACCACCGCAACATGCCACAGGTAAAGAGCAACTCGCTCCGGCAAAGGCAGAGAACGGAGCAGATAGACCCCAGACAGGGCCCACTGAGACACGACAGAACCCAGCAGGCCCAGGAACCCGCCTACCAGGCGACCGACGGCGGAGAAACCCCGCTCAAAACGGCTGGATGGGGAACCGGGAGCTCATGTACACCCAAGCCCGGCCAGAGGCCAGGCTAGACCGGCCAAAGGGAGGCCCACCAGGAAGACGCATGGGGCGGCCTGCAGGCCCACAGACTCCCCACAACCAGGATGGGCCATAACTAAGTCGAAGGCAAGCTAGTGTGCCCCGAAAGTCCACAGACCGTACCATAGGGGCATAACTTGCAATCCCCTCACAGAGTTCAGTGGCATACCGATAATAGGTTAAGTAACAATTGTAATTACGAAACCATAAGATGCTTATTGTAACCTACTAAGTAGGTCAGGTAAGGTCGGTGTTTTCCACGAAGTTTTTAAGGGAAACCATTATGTTTAGTATGGCACCTATGCACGGAACGAAGAAGTCAATATTGACGTAATAAAGATGCGGTGACGGGTTGGTGCAAGAGAGAACCGGATCAGCACCTCCAAGGATACCGATCAACCAGGCTGTGACTCATACGTCGGGCAGCAAGCAGCCATGTCCAACAGCCAGCATGACCAGTCCAGGAGGCCTGGTCGATGACCGGGCCGCGGGGACGCTAAGCCCCGGAAGCACCTCAAGTTAACCTCAAGATAAGGTACAGCGAGAAGGCGTATGCTCGCAAGGAGGTCGTGTAACAACTGCAGACCTCTGATGGATATACAGTGTTCCCCGAGTGTGCCTATGGCACCACTGCACTCCACTGGTACTATCCCGCAAGTTCTACCAGATAGGCGGGACCCAAAAGCCAGAGCGCATAAACCTTGCAAGCACAGCCAGAGCCCTACCAGGCGAGTACAGAACCAACACCAAAACCCACACACCACATAACACTAACAAAGGTGGGACCCTGAATGACCCTAGCATGGGATGGACATGCACAAGAGTGGGACAGGAAGGGGTGAAAAAAGGGGACCGACACTGGTGTGCGAACGGTCTCAGTCGTACAAAAAGAGACCTAAAGAAAGACAGGCATATAACACCACATCCAGCGCCCTGCCAAAAGACGCCAGACCGCAGAAACTCACCTGGCAAACGGTGGCTCGAAGTGACACGACTCAACCGAGCCCAGAAGAACTGGGAGCACCGCCAGGTGAAGAAGCCAGAGCCGGACCTGCAGGAGAGCAAGGAAGAGGCGAAGAAGGCGGCCCACACCCATGACACAGGGGAAACCTCGGCGGCCTCCCCACAACTGGAACCCAGGACACCCCCGGAGCGAAAAGGGGCACATACCGCGGCAAGGGAGAAGAGCGAAAGGCGAAGCTGGAGCAAAAAGACGACGAACACCGGCACTACACACCGCCCAGACCAAAACAAACTCCGCGGCGCACGCGCATGACATGCGGCCGAAAACGCGCAACCTACCTGCGGGAAGGCGGCAACCAAGACTACTGCACAAGAAAAGTAGCCAAAAGAGTGAGCAGGAACAAGAAAAACGGCAAAGAAGCGAAGACAGAGCCCAAAAAAGGCACGCAACCGGCCACAAGTAGCCAACAGGGCCACAAGTAGCCCAACGGGCCAGAAAGAGCCCAACGGGCCAAAAGTAGCCCAACAGGGCACAAGTAGCACAACAGGCACAAGGAGCCCAACACGGGCCAAAAGTAGCCCAAAGGGCTACAAGGAGCACAACAGGACCACAAGGAGCCCAACAGGGCTACAAGTAGCCCAAACTCGCCAACAAGGACGAGGAGCGACAGACGTTCCAATAACGCGGGAAGGAGGGAAAAACCTTCCCGAACCCTCGAGAACACGGAAGCCAAAACCAGTCCCGAAGGCACACAAAGGCGCATGCGCACCCGAGACCAGTAGTCATGTAGAACCCCCAAAAGGGGAAACATGACGAAAACACCGTCCCCCCCAAAAAAAAGGGGTGGGGGGAAACATCCACCCACAGGACGGAACCAACCGACTCAAAGGCCAAGGAACCGAGCCCGGGGAGGGGCCGACGCCCAACAGCACGTACGGCGAGTGGAGAGGAAAACCCCACTCTGCGTAACCACAAGCCCCGCCGAGAGGGGGATAAAAACCCCCACGGGGTCCTATGGGGCCAAGGCCCCCCAAGTCAGCCCTCCGCAGCCCCGGGAACCCACACAACAGGCCCCGGGGCCGAGCCGTCCCCCTAAAGCCCGGCCGTACCAGAAAACCGGGACAGCCGTGAAAACACTAAGGAAGGGAGCCCACTGGCAGACTCTTACAACACGGCTGGAGGAACAGGCTCGAATGCCCCCGTCACTACCCCGGAAGGGGATTTCCCCGAGACTGCCCGAGTCTCAACACCACCAAACCCCGCCCTGAACCTACAGACGGTAAGGAACCGGATGCAGGCAGGAAGGGGAATCCAGGGGAAAACAAGAACCAAAACGGGGCAGCCCCGGGGCTCCCGGGAGTTACCACGAGAGCGTTGCCACCACCAAGGCTCAAGTGCAACGCCTCTGCTGCCCGCACCAGCTGAGCACAACTGGGTAACCGAGCCATAACGAGCAACAAACTCGCAGGGCTCCGGGTCGAAGGTGTCACCGACCCCACAGGCAGCAGACGGAGGCAAAACAGAGAGTCACCCAGAGACAAGGGGTGAGCAACCCTCAAACTCGCTGGAAGCGAGGGGGGGGCTCTGGGGTCACATCCATCGGACCCACGCGCCCCCAGGGGTTTCCCAGGGTCCCGAGCGTTTACTATAAGAGGACTCGCGCTCAGGTAATCCCAGGCAGGGTACTGCTAACCGGCACCCAAAACTACCAAACAACTTTCTAAGAGCTGAACCCCCGGGACGTGTACACTCACGGGGACCTAGCAGGGGTACCACCAGAAAACTCAGAACACAAGGGACACCAGGGGCAAGAACGAAGGCAGACCCCCCACCAGGTAGATAAACAAAAAGAAAAAGAAAACCCCGCAAGAGGACAGCGTACCCAAGCGGAACAGAGCCGGCCGCTATGATTGGGAAAAGACAAGCTGCACAGTACCCTGCGCCCACCAGTGCAAAAACTGCCCCTTACTCTAAGGCGAACAAGGGAGACAGAACACCCGAGCACACAAAGAGCGGCCGAAAACCAAGCAGTAAACGGCCTAGCAGGGGCAGACCCCAAGGAACTTGTGGAAGGCGGCCCCAAGTCCCAAGGGCAGTACTTACAGGGCACCTAGGGAAGGGAACCCTAGGCGCATGCAGCCCGAGTACTGGAGAATCACTCCCGGCTCGCGCACCACCTAGAAAACAGACACCACACTCTAGGTGCAGTGCTGAAACAACCACTGGAGCCGGAGCACATAACCGGTGCCTATAGCATCAGCCGAAGAACTGATGGGTGGATAGCCGGCGTGGGAGGTCTGGGGCTCCACCTTCCCCCTCCCGGGGAGGGGGGAGCTGCGCAGACAGCGGCGCGGTGACGTGTGACGTCACACTAGTTTGCTTGTTTTTCTGTTTGGGAGTTCTATCCACTAGTTCGGATTTTGGTAGCAATTTTAACCAGAATAGGGGTTTGTTTTGGGGCGCTTACTTTCTGGGTGCCTGTCCCGGTCGATGGCAGACATAGAATGCTTCCAACCACACGGGGGCTTCTATAGGCCATTGCTCCCCGTGCCTCTCTGAGGGGGCCCGGTTCTGGCCGTGGTCTCCGGTAGGCCTAAGAACTCCATACACATGACTGATGCCAAAGTCTGAAATTAGCATATCAGCCTGGGATAGCTCCGGGGAGCCGACGGGGCTCCCCCCAGAAAAAATGTAATTGAATACTGTATGGTATAAATACATCATATAACGGATGCTTGGTAGACAAACACAGTGTGTCACAATTCATCTGGATCACGATTGATACTTTTTGAATGTTTTGATAATTTATAAAATTTATTTGTAATCCTTAATCAGTTCCAGTGCTTTTATATTTGGGTTTTTAGAATTTTGCTGCTCAATTGTATTAAACTGTATTCCATGTTTTTCTTTTTTAATGGTTCTGAAATATACACTATACTGCAGTGCACACTTGGTAGTCTCTCCCATTGTCTCCACCTCAACATCCAGCTTTTCAATAATTTGTATAGTATACCACTGTCCTTTTCCTCCTTTTAATTTATCTTTTTATATATTTCTACTTTCTACTTTCTCATTTACATGTGCATACTGAGTATAGTGCTCAGTCTTTCACACATTCTTCCTTCACAAATGGTAGGTACT
>WNGS01063839.1:11663827-11674680 GCA_020271785.1 Procambarus virginalis
AGGTCACATTAGATGACCTTAGGGTACCTGAATGCAACAGCTGAGAAACCTTACTATTTTCTTCCCTATTTGCATTAGATACATAACACAGGAACTGTGTTATAGGAGGAAAATAATAGGCTAATGCATTTAGTATGAGTTAAGTATTGGTCATGCATCATAAAACAAAGATATTTCTATAAGGTATTTGGTGACAAATTCTAAGGTAGGCCTACTTTTAATACAATAGTACTATACTTTAAATCAGCCTCGATCTCCTTACCTGTGGCGGATAGCCCGGCCTATGGATTGATTCACTGCCTTAAAGCAGAGGTTTTCATAGAAGATGGAGCCTGGAGATTTTCCATCAGGTCCTGCAGACTAAATACAGAGGATTGAATGTAAATTTCCTATTACATCTGACAAATTTAAGAGTTAAAACTTAATAGGTTGCCTACCAGGAAAATATTATTGCCAATTATTCCTTTATATAAATTATTTGTTAGTGCCAATACTCAATTATTTAACTTAATTTTGTTTATTATATCATTCCCCATTGTACAGTTTCATTCACAAACTAATATTTCCTTGACACTGAAACACACCTTCAACAATATATTTCCTCTTGTTGGCACCACTTCCTCACTATCACCCTCTTCCTTCCTGTCCGCTATTTCTTCTTGTTTATGTGGTGTTTTCATTAATTAAATATGCCCAATAGCCTATACTGCACCATTTTACCTGCTTGCATCAAAATAAGACAATGGCTTGCCAGCATACTTACCATTTTTTTCCCTTTCTTTTACCTATAACACACTAATCATAAATAAACGTCCTAATAAAGGTATACTACAGTAGACCTACGAGCCCATGTAAGGCAAATTCTATATACCAAACTGCTGCTTCCCTTTTGGGATCTATTCTACTTTTTAAAACTTAATAGAAAAATTTACTCTTATATCCATTCATGGTGAAAAATAGTTTGGAAACACTCGACCACACAACCCTCTCTAGTTGGACTAGTAGTACACCATTTAATTTTGTATGCTACATACACATCACTTGGCCAAGGAACTACAGTATTTCTTCATAAGAGTAAATTTAATCAAGGATTTGTTTATCTAGTTTTAATTAAAAAAAAAAAACACTTTACACTATGTAAACAGTGGTTATAGTTAACTGTAGCAGCAACTAAAACGGAATAGTATCAATAAATAACGCCTTCATTCAGAAGTCTCGTACATTTTTTGTTTACAAGGTAACTACAGTACCACAATCATGAATCCTGTAATCAGATGAATTAGCAAATTCACAATTAATCCCTTTTTGTAATACACTTTACATCCATATTCATTTGTTTTCCTAAAGAACTCTGTTAAATATAAATACATCATGACTTACCATATGTTTATTGAGAAAAAGCATCTTTTCCTTAAGTTCTGGCGACTGAATGTTTGGGTAAGGCAGCCCGACCATCACCACGCACCTGCCCAAGCCATCGCTGAAGTTGATGCCTTCACTCATCTTCCCACCTGCGCAAGTGCTAACACTTATGATGTACAGTGTACACGAAATGGTTAGGATGATATTCAGTTGTATTCTAATAACATTACAGTCCAAGATACTAAGGGTTTTCTCAAAGACAGCACTAGTATGGTAAAAATGTTACCAAGAGCAACCAAGGGATTCAGATTCAAATGTTGATCAGATGGCCGGGCTTGAGTTTTACCTTAAACTACTTGTCCTCAAAAGTTATTGAAATACAATATTTGTGGAAATCAAGATAGAAAAGGACAGAGTTGAAGTGAAGATGAAATAAGAGCCAGAGTACAGTTATGTTGGGCAGGAGTAATGGGCACCAGAGGGAGGATTTGGCCTTGTCCTTCCTACACTCCATTTATGGTGATAATTTATAGAGAACCATGTCAGGTTAATGTGCTTACTGATATATTTATTATTTTACATTGTCTTAGTAGAGGGCTCTTGTTACTTTACTAAATAGCATAAGTATTCTAGTGTTTACACACGTTTTTTTAACTGTAAAGTTTTCTTTAAAATTCAACAGTACATGTATGTACTTTATATAACATATAGATAAGGAGAAAGTGAATAAATTGATCTACAGATATTATACAATGCTCATAGAATTTAAATATTTAAATCTTCAGTATTTACAAACAATACCAAATATCACTGAACTATAATGATAAATAGCAATAATATGCTTAAAAGTTAATCTTTCATTCAGTGCTATCAATGCATACATTTAAATTGCAAGCAAATTATCTCTGCAAATATATGTAAGGCATATCTCTACCTAGAGAATGAGGTGAAGCAGGTGTATTGAGAGATGACATGTGTTTTTGGAAATGCTGCAGATGTTTTGGAAAGGCTACACATGTGTTTTGTGAGATAAGCAGTGTTCTGAAAGAGGATAACATAGCAAATGGAGGTGAAAATCTCGCTTTATGAATTTAATTAAGCCTATGCCTATTGAAACCAATAAGGTAGTACTACTGTTGTATGGAAAGTATTCACTTGGACCAACTATATACAAGTTAAAGACCAGGGAGGTGAAAATCTCTCCAATTCAGCCATCTCATTTAATTTCAAGAGGTACATATAATGAACAGGAGACAAAGATAAAATACAAGAAAATAAGACAAATATTCTGCAAATGTAGAAAGATAATCAACACTATTCATGCTCCAAATCTGTATCTGTATCTATAATTTTATTAAAAGCTATTACGAGTAGGAGTATAGGGAAGCAAGTTCTACCGATTCCTCCTCATGGTCTCGGTATCACACTCAAGAGGTAACAGCACAACACCCTTCTTCAGCACTGAACACACCTTGCAAATAAATCACACACACATAAATGGTGCTGACCAGTTCTAGTGTCAGACCCTAGGCCTAAATCCTAACATAACATAAGTAGGTGTATGAAGATGATGAACAAAAATATCACATCAACGTGGTGTATCAATGAGAAAATCAGTAGGAGCCAGGAGGAGGATTCGAATCTACAAATTGGGTATTCCCAAGCACAAGCTCTAAACCAGTAGGCCATAATACGCTAAAAAGTAATGCAATCTGGGATTCATCCGAATCCTCTAGCAGTGCTGAAGATTCCATGTTAGGGTTTCACGCATTACGTCAATACACTCTGGCTGTGGTAGAACTCCTATAGTGGTTTGGGGCATGTACTTCAAGTACTCAGTGTGCAGATTCGAATCCCCCTTATTATTGAGAATCAGTAGGAACCATAATGATGATGGTTGTGACCTTTATCCATACTCATTTTTTATTGGTCCTTTGTTAGGTTCAGGTAATTTACTACATTAGTTTAGTGATGTTGTGAATGCTTGAGAGGACGGGCTGGTGAGGAAGTGAAGCGTGTGTAAAAATATATAGTATATGGTAAGGAACAAAGCTTGGTTGTGTGCTGGTTCTCAATGATGCCACGTAGTGTGTAAGATCTGCTGAGTTTATGAGTGCAATTTTTTATTATCTTAAGCTTGTTTTTCTCTACAATACTGCTACCCCTTTCCTCCAAGCTATTGTCTTCTGGCCCCATAAAAGTAAGAAACATGGTAATTGTGATGCTGTTAACTTACCAACAACACTGAAGAGCAGGGAGCCAGTAACGCCTGTTGTACTTGATGCTGTTAATCGTACAGTCTTTGCATACCCATTTAGCACACTATCTAACTGACTTGATTTTTTGGGTTCACGAAAAACCTGTGAGAACATGCAACAAGGCATAGGTAAACAATTAGCATTCACCGCCATTTTTCACAATGAATATGGTGATACAGTACATGAGATATACATTATTTACATATAAATTTAACAAAAAATTCATGCTTTTCAATTCATTAAATTTCCTCATATCAATGATCATTTTATTTGCCTCAATGTTACCCTACTTGAAGGATATGTTTTCAAAATAGGAGATAAAAGAAATGTTGTAAGATGGACTTTGCACATTCTTTAAATGTAATCGAGACTGAAGAGACAAAGGATTAACAAACAGGTGGTGGGATGAGACAATGGCAAAGTAAATATTTTGTCTCAATGAATGTAGAGAAATGCAAAATTGGTATTTCTAAGATAATCTTCAGATACCAAGAAAATGAGGCACAAAACTTCAGTTCACATATACTATACTGTATAACAATGCTTGTGGGCAAGTGTTTGCATTGCAGAAATACTATACATGCATCAATTCAACCATTTTAACGAGCTTTAATCTGGTATCCTAACACCATCTAAATAACTATACATGGCTTGAGTTAGTTCCTTCTAACATCCCTATTAATTCATCTACTAATTAAATACCTTCTTCTTTGCTTCTAGTCTGGTTATGACACCAGAGGCAGTGAAGTGAGAGAACACACGCTGCTCGTAGTCATAAGAAGGAAGAAAACAGACAATTCCTCCTGGCACTACTGTGCAAGTATTTACCAGCACTCGGCCCAATTCATCCAGCTGTACAAGGAATTTATATTACTGTATATATTATCCATAAAATATAAGCATATTCATCATCACTCATTTATAAATGTCATGGGAGGGGTGAAAACACAGTGAAGAAGAAAAAGGTACTTCCATATTCACCATCTAAAACACACTACAGCATATATGTAGTTTCACAAAAGTTAGATGCAATAAAATATAGCATTGGCCAAAGTTAAAAAAAAACTGAATGAAATAGCTATTTATAGGGTAAGGTCGCTGTTCTTTGACCAACTACGATAAGAAAATTATTCCTGTTCAAATTGGATATCCTGTACTAGTATAAAGTAAATACAATTAGTGTGATAATGCTTCATAAAAAAATTGTGTGAATTGGAAATATGTCATGTTATAGATCAACATCACCTACAGTATTAACTGAAATATGCAAGAAACTAAACTTATGGTACTCGTGCAGTGTTTTGTCACCTGTGCCACAGTTTTTGACCCATTGCCACCTGTGCCAGTTTTTGGCCAGTTAGTTATATCACCCACTTAGAAGAACTAAGAAATGCCCAGAGACCTGAAAGCTGCAGTATTAAAAGTTATGACAAGTTTTGTAATAATAGGTATTTGTATGGTCGGCATAGTAGCCGAACCAGGCAATGTGATGTAGTCATTGCGCGAATTCGCCTTGGCTATAGACACATCTGGCAGGTTAGTGAGGCTGAGCCACTACCAGAATACTCAGATTGTAAACTCTGTGATAAACCTTTAATGCATTCACTAGAACACTACATTGATGAATGTGAAACCGTAAAGGACTTTAGACCTCCTGGCCTCTTGTACCACCAACTGTGTAACTATTTTATTGACTCAGGTGTTCTGGACGACATCCTAACAATTTACCCAAAATTTGCTTGCCCATTTTAAAGAATGAAGAACAATTTTTATGTATATTACTTCTAAGCTGCATCACCTATGAACCCATCCCTGCCCTTGTGTGGCAGTGCACAGTAGAAACTTGTTTTCACATATCCATATATTAAAACATTGATTGTAACCGTGATATATATGTGCTTCAGCCTACAGTTTAGACCTATTGTCTTATGTATGACCCTCTGTCCTGCGTGACAGTGAATACTAGCATTATCCTCACTTTAATCAGACTATCAAAATCCTCAGATTAGGCAAAATTGTAATTAATTTTGTCAATAAAGATGTTAATAATAATAATAACTGTGCCTCAAGCTCTGATATTACTGCACGTGGTAGCTAGTTGTATTAGTATTCTTTGGTGGTGTTTTCACTTTGGTTGGGACTACCATCACACCTATGTTTGGTGGCTCATTCCTTAGTAACCACTTTCCTCTACGATCTGTTATTAATGTGCAAAGTTGAATCATGATAATAGGGCCTTGGCTGCATGTTTGCCCAGGTCCTCTGACCTTCAAAACAGGCACCTGGACCTGGTAAATATTGCTATCTGTTACAGTAGTGACAATCAAATGTCACCCAATGCAGTACAGCCAAAATTTGGCAATTGTGATTCCTTCAAACCCTCACTCCTATTTCTAAATTTTGTTTTAACATAATTAAAGTAGATTATATTATTTTATAATCTGTAACTTGCATACAAGCTAAATACTGTATATATTTCAGCATATTAGAGTATTTACACAAATAGAAAGAGCTTTTCATTGATTTTTTAATGTAAATATATTTTTTTATCAATACAACCATTTTAATTCCAATAATTATGAATAGTAAATATGAAAGACTTATCAAAACTGTAAATAAAAAATAGAAAATAAATCACTGTAAACCATACAGAGTCAAACCTCATAAAAACCTACACAAGTCTTGAGATAGCCATTGAAACACCACACAGCAACATTCCTGGTTTAAAATAAATCATTTATGACATCTATACTCACCACCTTGGTGTCTCCTCTATGCTGGTAAGTGAAGTCCAGGGTAACATTCGTAGGGCCTTGACTGAGAACAATAGGCATGATCTGTTCTCCCGGCACAACATGACCGCAGGAAAATTCGTGCACTCGGCTAATGTCTGCACCGGCCGAGAGGAAGAGCTGATCTCTGAACTCGCTAAAAGGTCGCATGGTTCCCCCGGCAACAATTACCGACCTGAAGTGAAATACAGTTAACTTTATGTGAAGTTCTCTCCTGTGAGGATTTTTTTTTATAGAGGACATGTACTTTCTAAATATAGATAAGCAATTTAAATTTAGTGACATGGATGAATTTGTATAGAACTAATTGAAGGGCCACCTAGCTCAAAACATTTTTTGAGTAAATTACTATTTCCCCCAGGTCGTGGTTATTTAATATTGTAATGAAACCTTTGTAATTTTCTGCAAAAAAAAACAGCGTTGAATGTAATGAAACGCCATTTTCTGGGTGAGTCCCGGAGGCTCCCCGGAGCTATCCCAGGCTGATATGCTAATTTCAGACTTTGGCATCAGTCATGTGTATGGAGTTCTTAGGCCTACCGGAGACCACGGCCAGAACCGGGCCCCCTCAGAGAGGCACGGGGAGCAATGGCCTATAGAAGCCCCCGTGTGGTTGGAAGCATTCTATGTCTGCCATCGACCGGGACAGGCACCCAGAAAGGTAAGCGCCCCAAAACAAACCCCTATTCTGGTTAAAATTGCTACCAAAATCCGAACTAGTGGATAGAACTCCCAAACAGAAAAACAAGCAAACTAGTGTGACGTCACACGTCACCGCGCCGCTGTCTGCGCAGCTCCCCCCTCCCCGGGAGGGGGAAGGTGGAGCCCCAGACCTCCCACGCCGGCTATCCACCCATCAGTTCTGAGGCTGGATGTCAAGACACGCGAAAAACCGCCGACCGGAGGGAGGGAGGGTTGCCGGGGAGCCTCCGGGACTCACCCAGAAAATGGCGTTTCATTACATTCAACGCTGGTTTTCTGGGGGGAGCCCCGTCGGCTCCCCGGAGCTAACTACCCACAGAGGAAGATCAAAGGGACGGAACCGGGAGGCGGACACCACCCAAACAACCAAAACGCTAAAACCAAAGGAGCAGGAAAACACAGCGACCCGACCCCCAGAGGCAAATGCCCAAAAGGAAAAGAGCCGACGAAAAACAAACCGGAACCGAAGAGGCACTACCAACCGAGGAGAAGACAGAGCACGCTGACCAGAAACCAGGATGGTGCAAGCGGCGCACGAACAGGCCGGAGGGGAAACGAAGCACAAGACAGCTTACTAAGCGGTGTAGAAGCAAGACCGAAAGCAAGCCAAAGCGACTCCGCCAGCGCCGCACAAAAAGAGAGAGGCGACAGTATGTGGCACGACGACGGCCCCCAACCCCCACCAAAAAACCAGGCCGACGCTAACAAGAGGAACCACCTAAGAAGGTACAGGAAAAGGAAGGACCGCCAAAACACCCCATACTGCCGCCAAGAGAAACACGCAGGTGGGACACCGACCACCAGCCGGAGGCGAGACCACGAGGCAGACGGAAGCAGCCCCGACAAGGCCCCTCCGAGCCCAGGAAAAGGCGGAGCCGCAAGAAGATCTCGGGCGCGACCACCGAACTCAGGTGGTACAAGGAGATGGAACGTCTGCCGAACAGACAAATCCCAAAGCAAGCAAACCCGCCAGGAGAACAAATGACGGGTCCGACGCGAGACATCGCAAGACCCCAAAAAACCAAGTGGCAGGGCAAGCAAGGAAACCAAAGAAGGCGGAAGGGTTGCCGCCAGAACCCTACCCGAACCAAGAGGTACGAGCAACAGCAACAGACCGAGACAAAGAAGCACACCACAGGACACAGGCCGAAAAAAGCCCAAGAAGCCAAGGAACACACGCAGAACACCCCTGTGGCAGAGGAGGAAAACAAGGGAACACACAAACAATGAAGTGGTGGAAACCGACCACGTCCCCCAACATAGCAGCAAGTGCAGGCAAAACTGACCAAAGGAGATGCCAGGAAAACGACTGGGGTGAGGCAGGACGAAAGAGCAGAAGCATAAAAAACCCCAGGAGTAAGGACACGCCACTGCGAAACACGGTACTAATGCACACGCGCAGTAGTAGCAACATACAACCTGGTGGATAAAGACAGGCTGTTTAACACAAGGGGCACACGCCCTAGGGGACGCAGGTGGAAACCGAATGCCCAAATGAGCCACAGAGACAGTAGAAAGAACTTTAGTGTCAGAGTGGTTGACAAATGGAATGCATTAGGAAGCGATGTGGTGGAGGCTGACTCCAAACACAGTTTCAAGTGTAGATACGATAAGAGCCCAATAGGCTCAGGAAACCGTACACCTGTTATAAGATTGACGTTTGAGAGGCGGGACCAAAGAGCCAGAGCTCAACCCCCGCAAGCACAACTAGGGGAGTATACACCACCGCAACATGCCACAGGTAAAGAGCAACTCGCTCCGGCAAAGGCAGAGAACGGAGCAGATAGACCCCAGACAGGGCCCACTGAGACACGACAGAACCCAGCAGGCCCAGGAACCCGCCTACCAGGCGACCGACGGCGGAGAAACCCCGCTCAAAACCGGCTGGATGGGGAACCGGGAGCTCATGTACACCCCAAGCCCGGCCCGAGGCCAGGCTAGACCGGCCAAAGGGAGGCCCACCAGGAAGACGCATGGGGCGGCCTGCAGGCCCACAGACTCCCCACAACCAGGATGGGCCATAACTAAGTCGAAGGCAAGCTAGTGTGCCCCGAAAGTCCACAGACCGTACCATAGGGGCATAACTTGCAATCCCCTCACAGAGTTCAGTGGCATACCGATAATAGGTTAAGTAACAATTGTAATTACGAAACCATAAGATGCTTATTGTAACCTACTAAGTAGGTCAGGTAAGGTCGGTGTTTTCCACGAAGTTTTTTAAGGGAAACCATTATGTTTAGTATGGCACCTATGCACGGAACGAAGAAGTCAATATTGACGTAATAAAGATGCGGTGACGGGTTGGTGCAAGAGAGAACCGGATCAGCACCTCCAAGGATACCCGATCAACCAGGCTGTGACTCATACGTCGGGCAGCAAGCAGCCATGTCCAACAGCCAGCATGACCAGTCCAGGAGGCCTGGTCGATGACCGGGCCGCGGGGACGCTAAGCCCCGGAAGCACCTCAAGTTAACCTCAAGATAAGGTACCAGCGAGAAGGCGTATGCTCGCAAGGAGGTCGTGTAACAACTGCAGACCTCTGATGGATATACAGTGTTCCCCGAGTGTGCCTATGGCACCACTGCACTCCACTGGTACTATCCCGCAAGTTCTACCAGATAGGCGGGACCCAAAAGCCAGAGCGCATAAACCTTGCAAGCACAGCCAGAAGCCCTACCAGGCGAGTACAGAACCAACACCACAAACCCCCACACCACATAACACTAACAAAGGTGGGACCCCTGAATGACCCTAGCATGGGATGGACATGCACAAGAGTGGGACAGGAAGGGGTGAAAAAAGGGGACCGACACTGGTGTGCGAACGGTCTCAGTCGTACAAAAAGAGACCTAAAGAAAGACAGGCATATAACACCACATCCAGCGCCCTGCCAAAAGACGCCAGACCGCAGAAACTCACCTGGCAAACGGTGGCTCGAAGTGACACGACTCAACCGAGCCCAGAAGAACCTGGGAGCACCGCCAGGTGAAGAAGCCAGAGCCGGACCTGCAGGAGAGCAAGGAAGAGGCGAAGAAGGCGGCCCACACCCATGACACAGGGGAAACCTCGGCGGCCTCCCCACAACTGGAACCCAGGACACCCCGGAGCGAAAAGGGGCACATACCGCGGCAAGGGAGAAGAGCGAAAGGCGAAGCACTGGAGCAAAAAGACGACGAACACCGGCACTACACACCGCCCAGACCAAAACAAACTCCGCGGCGCACGCGCATGACATGCCGGCCGAAAACGCGCAACCTACCCTGCGGGAAGGCGGCAACCAAGACTACTGCACAAGAAAAGTAGCCAAAAGAGTGAGCAGGAACAAGAAAACCGGCCAAAGAAGCGAAGACAGAGCCCAAAAAAGGCACGCAACCGGGCCACAAGTAGCCCAACAGGGCCACAAGTAGCCCAACAGGGCCACAAGTAGCCCAACAGGGCCACAAGTAGCCCAACAGGGCCACAAGTAGCCCAACAGGGCCACAAGTAGCCCAACAGGGCCACAAGTAGCCCAACAGGGCCACAAGTAGCCCAACAGGGCCACAAGTAGCCCAACAGGGCCACAAGTAGCCCAACAGGGCCACAAGTAGCCCAACAGGGCCACAAGTAGCCCAACAGGGCCACAAGTAGCCCAACAGGGCCACAAGTAGCCCAACAGGGCCACAAGTAGCCCAACAGGGCCACAAGTAGCCAAACAGGGCCACAAGTAGCCCAACAGGGCCACAAGTAGCCCAACAGGGCC
>WNGS01063839.1:11674780-11714780 GCA_020271785.1 Procambarus virginalis
TTCCAATAACGCGGGAAGGAGGAAAAACCTTCCCGAACCCTCGAGAACACGGAAGCCAAAACCAGTCTCGAAGGCACACAAAGGCGCATGCGCACCCGAGACCAGTAGTCATGTAGAACCCCCAAACGGGGAAACATGACGAAAACACCGTCCCCCCCCAAAAAAAGGGGTGGGGGGAAACATCCACCCACAGGACGGAACCAACCGACTCAAAGGCCAAGGAACCGAGCCCGGGGAGGGGCCGACGCCCAACAGCACGTACTGCGAGTGGAGAGGAAAACCCCACTCTGCGTAACCACAAGCCCCGCCGAGAGGGGGATAAAAACCCCCACGGGGTCCTATGGGGCCAAGGCCCCCCAAGTCAGCCCCTCCGCAGCCCCGGGAACCCACACAACAGGCCCCGGGGCCGAGCCGTCCCCCTAAAGCCCCGGCCGTACCAGAAAACCGGGACAGCCGTGAAAACACTAAGGAAGGGAGCCCACTGGCAGACTCTTACAACACGGCTGGAGGAACAGGCTCGAATGCCCCCGTCACTACCCCGGAAGGGGATTTCCCCGAGACTGCCCGAGTCTCAACACCACCAAACCCCGCCCTGAACCTACAGACGGTAAGGAACCGGATGCAGGCAGGAAGGGGAATCCAGGGGAAAAACAAGAACCAAAACGGGGCAGCCCCGGGGCTCCCGGGGAGTTACCACGAGAGCGTTGCCACCACCAAGGCTCAAGTGCAACGCCTCTGCTGCCCGCACCAGCTGAGCACAACTGGGTAACCGAGCCATAACGAGCAACAAACTCGCAGGGCTCCGGGTCGAAGGTGTCACCGACCCCACAGGCAGCAGACGGAGGCAAAACAGAGAGTCACCCAGAGACAAGGGGTGAGCAACCCTCAAACTCGCTGGAAGCGAGGGGGGGGCTCTGGGGTCACATCCATCGGACCCACGCGCCCCCAGGGGTTTCCCAGGGTCCCGAGCGTTTACTATAAGAGGACTCGCGCTCAGGTAATCCCAGGCAGGGTACTGCTAACCGGCACCCAAAACTACCAAACAACTTTCTAAGAGCTGAACCCCCGGGACGTGTACACTCACGGGGACCTAGCAGGGGGTACCACCAGAAAACTCAGAACACAAGGGACACCAGGGGCAAGAACGAAGGCAGACCCCCCCACCAGGTAGATAAACAAAAAGAAAAAGAAAACCCCGCAAGAGGACAGCGTACCCAAGCGGAACAGAGCCGGCCGCTATGATTGGGAAAAGACAAGCTGCACAGTACCCTGCGCCCCACCAGTGCAAAAACTGCCCCTTACTCTAAGGCGAACAAGGGAGACAGAACACCCGAGCACACAAAGAGCGGCCGAAAACCAAGCAGTAAACGGCCTAGCAGGGGCAGACCCCAAGGAACTTGTGGAAGGCGGCCCCAAGTCCCAAGGGCAGTACTTACAGGGCACCTAGGGAAGGGAACCCTAGGCGCATGCAGCCCGAGTACTGGAGAATCACTCCCGGCTCGCGCACCACCTAGAAAACAGACACCACACTCTAGGTGCAGTGCTGAAACAACCACTGGAGCCGGAGCACATAACCGGTGCCTATAGCATCAGCCGAAGAACTGATGGGTGGATAGCCGGCGTGGGAGGTCTGGGGCTCCACCTTCCCCCTCCCGGGAGGGGGGAGCTGCGCAGACAGCGGCGCGGTGACGTGTGACGTCACACTAGTTTGCTTGTTTTTCTGTTTGGGAGTTCTATCCACTAGTTCGGATTTTGGTAGCAATTTTAACCAGAATAGGGGTTTGTTTTGGGGCGCTTACCTTTCTGGGTGCCTGTCCCGGTCGATGGCAGACATAGAATGCTTCCAACCACACGGGGGCTTCTATAGGCCATTGCTCCCCGTGCCTCTCTGAGGGGGCCCGGTTCTGGCCGTGGTCTCCGGTAGGCCTAAGAACTCCATACACATGACTGATGCCAAAGTCTGAAATTAGCATATCAGCCTGGGATAGCTCCGGGGAGCCGACGGGGCTCCCCCCAGAAAAATGTAATTTGAAATACTGTATGGTATAAATAACATCATATAACTGGATGCTTGGTAGACAAACACAGTGATCACAATTCATCTGGATCACGATTGATACTTTTTGAATAGTTCTGGATAATTTAATAAAATTTTATTTGTAAATCCTTAATCAGTTCCAGTGCTTTTATATTTGGGTTTTTAGAATTTTGCTGCTCAATTGTATTAAACTGTATTCCATGTTTTTCTTTTTTAATGGTTCTGAAATATACACTATACTGCAGTGCCACTTGGTAGTCTCTCCCATTGTCTCCACCTCAACATCCAGCTTTTCAATAATTTGTATAGTATACCACTGTCCTTTTCCTTCCTTTTAATTTATCTTTTTATATATTTCTACCTTTCTACTTTCTCATTTACATGTGCATACTGAGTATAGTGCTCAGTCTTTCAACACATTCTTCCTTCACAAATGGTAGGTACTTCACAACCTCCTCAGAGACAATCCACCAGGTACACACTTAAAAGTTATCTCAGGTGCTCCTTTGGAAGTTCTTGGAACATTTGAATTTTAATTACCTGAGCACATTTTTAAGTGGTTCTTCCCTCAAAATAGGTAGAATTGTGACTGACTAAATACGTATCCAAGACACATATATATGATAGATTAAACTAACTTGTCAGATGAACTCCAATTAATAAATATGAACTCCAACAAAAATTGATAATTCAAGTCTTACTCTAACACTATAATAATAATTACAATAATAATACTGTCATTACTATATTACTATAACTTTTGTATAGTAATTCAAGCATTACAGTAAATTTAATTACAGTACTGTACTATATATTCTTCGGAATGCCTCATAAAGCCGTTTCTAATTACAGTATTGACAAAACTACATAAAACAATGACCAACCTGCACTGTTTAACAATATCATGGAAATGGGAAGCAGGGTTAAGAACCAGATATTTGATAGATGATTTTTGTGGACTAGGACCAGCCGTTACGATAACACGACCATCCTCAGTGGAGTGTAAAAGAGCTCGTAGAAATTCAGTTATCTGCATCAAAGGAGAGCCCATCACAATTTCCTCCTCTTCTGTTGCAGCTTCAACCTTGTTCACCTCAAGGGCAGCTGGCTGAGCATTTTCTATATATGAGAATTATTTATGAATGTTTAAAAACTACCACTGTGCATAGATAAACTACCAAAACATTTTGTGAAAGACTATACAAGTAACTTAAGACAACAAGTATTTCGATATGCCAAAGCAATGCTTAATTCAAGTTATGTAATACAATTCTAGTAGGGCTCACACTACAGGCAACAATGTAGCATTATCTTATTGTAAAAGCCATGTGATAAATTTAGCTTAGTCCCGGGTGTTCATTTGACTACATGGCTAACACTGCACACCATTTTGTCTGCCTGAACATTACCTGGGATACCAAGCCTGGCTCTATACAGGTATACTAATGTTTCTTGCCTTTGGATTTAGTCTGTAGGGACTTCTGGGCACTCATCTTGGCTAGAAAAGTAGAAGTTGAAGATGTAGGAGATGACAGAGGAGACTTTTGGCTCTGTTGAACCTTCACTGATCCCTCGAAATGTTGACTGAAGGAATGCAGCTTGTGATGAGAGCCAAAATAAATGTTAAATGTACAAATCATAACTTAGCTTTTAATATTTGGTTTAATGTCATTATCAATGAGGCACCAGCAGCATGTACTGTAAAGTATATGAAAAATATATCATGCAATTATTTGTACTTACATAAATGTTTCACTATACATTAATATGCTATACCTCATCAATAAGAAGTAAAGAGAAGACCTACCAAATATGGTGCACAGATATGTACACACTTCCAGGCTCCCATCCCTTCTTTGTGTCATCCAAAGTCTTTTATGGTTGTCACTGAAATCTACTGTACTTGGAGGTGTTGAGCTAATTTTTAATACACACTCACAAGAATCAGCATAGCCAACTTCCTTTATATCTATAATATAGATATAAAGTATATCTACAATATCTAGATTTACCCAATGGTCAGCATCTATAGTGGCCACAACAATTATAAGAAACTGATGGCTTGTAAAAATAATGTTTATTAATTCTGATGATTTTTTGCAAATGAATTTTGAACTTGAGCACTGTCTTGGCATTACTGCTCCAGCAGGTAGGCAATTCCATCTGTTTATTACCCTATGGGTTAAAAGACATTTATGGTTTTCTGTGATATATTGTAGCTTGTAAAGTTTGAAGCTGTTACCCTTTGTGAGAGTTTCATTGAACCTTTCAGAGAAGAGGTCTGGATTCCAGTTTGTTCAACATTTTAAAGTTCCATGAAATCAGTCTTGTCATGTCTGGTTCAAAGTATTGTTCGCCTTGAAGCACTGAACCTTCCCTGGTAAGCGAGTTTATTTAGTTCTAGGATGAATTTTGTAGCTCTGTATTAAATCTATTCTGAAACAGGTACTGTATGTCCTTTTGAAGGCGAGGTTTACCTGGTTGATACCTGGTTGATGGGGTTCTGGGAGTTGTTCTATTCCCCAAGCCCAACCCGAGGCCAGGCTTGACTTGTGAGAGTTTGGTCCAGTAGTCTGTTGCTTGAAGCACCCCACAGGCCCACATACCCACCACAGCCCGGTTGGTCCAGCACTCCTTGGAATTAACAAACTAGTTTCCCCTTGAAGATGTCCACGGTTGTTCCGGCAATATTTCTGCCCTGATATTGAGGTCTCCGTGCATGGATACCATAGCCCACATGGGGCACACCAGCGATTTGTACACCTGAAGCACAGCTTTGCCTTACAACAAAAGTTCATTTGATTACTGTATTCCTAAGGATTGGTGTGGTATTATTAAATGCAGTCCTTAGTTGCTGAGCAACTTTCAATGACTGTTGGATGATCACTCCAAGGTTTACTTTCCCAATCTCCTGCAGAGTTATGTTTCTGATATGATAGTTATGATGTGGACTGTTATGCCCTACAAGTGATATCTTGCATTTTGTAAATATAGAAGAGCATTTGCAAGGCTTTCACCACTTGTAGGGGCTCGTATAGCTCGTTGTGCAAGGATTCAACATTACTAGTATTTTCCCTTTTTACTTCATAATATGGCAGTTACATTAATACAAAACCTTCAAATATAATATGCAAATAAACATAATGTTATGAAGATAATTATGTTTGTTTGCAATTTTTGTACCTTATGAGCAATTTTGCTCTTTTCGATGTATTGCAAGAGTTTGAAAATATTAAGGTTGTCCGTCAGGGTATCACATAAAAACTTTGACACAGTGAGCATCATCGATGTGGGGATATTGCTACCTGCATTGGTAGCAGCATTTCTCACATCACCCGTGGCCAAGCCAGTACAAACTTTAGAACCTAGAAAATGTAAGAGAAGGAAAGTCAATTTTTAAAAGTTGGTGCTAAATTTGAGTAATATGACTAAAGTATTATAATACTTTAAAAATATATCCAACCCTTCTAATTTGCTCCGATTGACTAAAGTGTAAGCCCATTACTTTATGTTTACTGTAGCTTTTGCTGCGATTATTGAAATTAAAACAAAAACTTCTTTTAATAATATAATATGAATACAGTGCATCCTTAAATAACAATAGCAATAAGGTTCATTACATTAAATGGAAGAGCTAAGGTAATGTTATCATGTGCAGTGTTACAAAATTAAAGCTGCCTAAAAACAAGACTTTGATCTTTATAAAAATGCAACAGATAATGTAATATCATCTTACAATTATTTTTAAATATATCTTTTTAACTTATAAAGTAAAGAGGTCTGTGGATATATTAACTGTCTCTGGCATTTTTGTGTGAAGAATGACTTTAGAAAGAGCAGTTGTATGTCTGAGGTACTACTGGCAGAAATGTGAAGGCAGGCTACCTGTATAGGTGGCCAGTGTCGAGAGAGTAAATGTCTGAGAAAGGTAATTTGGCATGCAAGGTTTGTACTGATTAATCTTGCCGAGTATCCCTTGATACTCAGCAAGAATTTTGTGTACAAGTCATACTGTAAGTATGAGACATACCTTGAATTATGGGATGCGTTATACAACATAATCATTGCAAGTTACAATGGTTTCAAGACCCGGGTAGACATTACCTTTTTGTCATATAATCTTTACAGCCATGATGAAGGATGTGCCCTCTTCAGCTCCATTCCCAGGAAGAATGTAGATTCATAGTGCACACTTCCCAGATCAACACAGAGGAAGATATTTATGTACTGATTTTTTCTTGATTTTGCATACAGATCCTTTACTTTAAATGAATACAAATATTTTTGTATGGATTTGATTGGAGATTATGTGGCTGATCTACAGCACAATGTCATCAGACCAACACAAAAGGTATGATACAATACATGAATTTTTGTTTTATTTTACTTACTTTCAGAGATATCTGCTATTCCATAAGAAAACTAATTTTAAATATAGACATCAGGTGTAAGGGAACACATCCAAATGTCTAGTCTTGCCTGGGAATCAAACTATAATACAATAAATTATGAGCCGACTGCACTCACATTATCAACCATTACAAGTATTGTATCAGCGAGATATGGAACATTAAAAAACAAACTTACCTCCGACTAGCAGTTTTATTAAAGCATTCATAAAAAAGAGTATCTGTCTGATATACAACAAGTTTCTTGGAGACAACTTCTTGCTGTAACGCTGCATATACTGGCTCAGCTGTGCATGAGCTCCCTGCAACTGCAAAATATTTTGAACACTCACACTATCTTAAAAGAACAAATTACAATTTCTAATGCTGCTGTTTGCATTATCTCAAAACTGGCAAACAACAAGAAATAAGTATTACTTACCTGCCCATGGCTGACAAACACTGAATGTATATTGGAAATTGTTTCCAAAAGATTGTGAGCCTCATCAACAATGACAACATTTCCTTTCAATTTTATGCCACTAGCTTCTCTTGTGCCTTTGTGGAGAAGTGTGTTGTATGGGAGCACAACCAGCTGGTGGAAGTAAACAAATTGGGGTTATAAAGTTATACAGTACATAAAAAAAAAATGAAAGCCAATAGTTATTTGTTATTTCATAATACTAATTTACCTGAGCATCACTGATTGCATATCTTGCTCCATAGTATGGACAACTTTTGGTCTTTCTTCCAAGGCCAACCATCTGCTCTATATCTTGAACTTCTAGGAGTAACTGTTGAAAATATATGAATTGTTCATTGATACTTTGTTGAAATATTTAAGTCGGGCAAAAATAATACTGCAGTATCTGTACCATGAATGAGGTCAATGGGTATAACTGGTAAAGTAGGACGTTGGATACTCATTTTCCTGTCGAACAGAACACAAAGAGTAACAGTCAATCAAGTAAAATTGAGTCCGAGCGCAGTTAAAAGCTCGGTACCTCAAGGTACAGTCCTTGCACCATTGCTGTTCCTTATTCTCATATCAGACATAGACAAAAACACAAGTCACAGCTTCGTGTCATCCTTTGCAGATGATACAAAAATCAGCATGAAAATTACCTCTGCTGAAGATATTGATAAACTACAAACAGATATTAACAAAGTTTTCGATTGGGCAGCAGAAAATAACATGATGTTTAACGGTGATAAATTCCAGGTACTCATATACGGCAAAAATGAGGATCTTAAACATAATACAGGGTACAAAACACAATCGAATCTGCCCATAATAGGAAAACAGCATGTCAAGGATTTGGGAATAATGATGTCCGACGACCTAACGTTTAGGGAGCATAACCAAGCAAGTATTGCATCAGCCAGAAAAATGATAGGATGGATTACGTGAACCTTCAAGTCCAGAGATCCCATCACAATGGTTGTACTCTTCAAATCACTTGTGTTGTTCCATCTTGAGTACTGCTCAGTACTCACTTCCCCCTTCAGAGCAGGAGAGATTGCTGAAATTGAGGGAATACAGAGAACATATACGGCACGCATAGACGAGATAAAGCACCTAAATTATTGGGATCATCTCAAAGCTCTCCAAATGTACTCACTAGAAAGGAGACAAGAGAGATACCAAATAATATACATATGGAAAATACTGGAGGGACAGGTCCCAAATCTGCACAGTAAAATAACAACGTACTGGAGTGAACGACATGGAACATGGAAAAAAATGCAGAATAGAACCAGTGAAGAGCAGAGGTGCCATGGGCACAATCAGAGAACACTGTATGAACATCAGAGGTCCACGGTTGTTCAACGTCCTACCAGCGAGCATCAGAAATATTACAGGAACAACCGTGGACATCTTCAAGAGGAAACTATATTGTTTCCTTCAAGGAGTGCCGGACCAACCGGGCTGTGGTGGGTATGTGGGCCTGCGGGCCGCTCCAAGCAACAGCCTGGTGGACCAAACTCTCACAAGTCAAGTCTGGCCTCGGGCCGGGTCTGGGGAGTAGAAGAACTCCCAGAACCCCATCAACCAGGTATCAACCAGGTATGAAACATGCAAAGCATTTAAATGTTTCCACCATTACATTGTCTCATCAATGAATACTGTAGCCAAATCTCATTGTCTTACATTTTACAGATGAACTTGTGTACTGTATTTGCTTCCCATTTATTCCACTCGACTTTCTCACATCACGAGGCAATTCTTCTCGATACAATACAAAAAAAGCAATATCTTTACTTACATTATCACCATACCAACATGTGAAATTCTTTATAAGAAATTACACACATTCCTTGAAAAGTTTTGATGCAATAGTAGTACACATACAAGATCTAGTGATGTAATGAGTGACTAATTTGGTGTTAATGTGGGTAGTTGCCAGAGATGTGTAATGTCACCTTAGTGGCTCAGTATATACATGGATGGCATTACAATAGATCAAGGTAAGAATGTCAGAGTAGTGTAAACCTAAAGTAACACATAACTTGAGTGCTGGTATATCACATTTGATGTATACAGATGATACATTTTTTTAGCAGTGATTGATTTATATAGACTAGCTTAAATTAGTATTTATGTGAATGAGAGAAGACTTAAAAGTGGATGCAAACAATAGCAGAGTTATGGTGGTGGAGTAAAGTGTGTGACATACACATGAATGATGAAGTGTTGGAAGTAGTCAACTAGTTTAAACACCTGGGATGTATGACGGACATTAAAGGACTGTGCAAAGGAGGAAGAGAGCAGGGGCAGGATTCACGAAGCAGTTACCCATGCACTTACGAACCTGTACATCTTTTCTCAAACTTTGGCTTCTTTGTTTACAATTATTAAACAGTTAATGAGCTCTGAAGCACCAGGAGGCTGTTTATAACAATAGCAACAGTTGATTGGGAAGTTTTCATGCTTGTAAACTATTTAAAGAACATAACCAAAGCCATCAAAGATTGAGGAAAGATGTACACCTTCGTAAGTGCTATACTTGCATAACTGCTTTGTGAATCTGGCCCCAGGATGAGTCAGGAAGGAAAGTGGCTGGTGCAATGAGGTTTGGTTAAAAAATTAAGATTGAAATGATGTGGATGAAAATTAAGATTGAAGTGATGAAAAGCCCAAGGGCTCGAAAAAGGTAGTGCTTATTCTTATGTATGGATGCAAGACAGTGGTGGGTTATGAACATGAAAAATCAAGAATTAGAAATAGTTAATCTGAGAGTGTAAGTCACTAAATCACAAGATTAGAAAATTACATGACACCTTAATTCACAGTAGGAAATGGAGTCGTGATAATAAATGAATGATAATTTTAAATCTTATTGAAAATAAATTTTCAAAATACTGGTGTGTCTAAACGAGTTTCCAAACCTGATCAGCAAAGCCTTCTAGACCGCTCTGTCGGAAATATGAGCAACCGGATGAACGCTTCTTCTTCTTGCTAGTGGTGCCATCCATCTCACACTTGGTGGCTTGACCTTTCTTGCCACGCTGCAGATCTAGGCATCTATAAGAAAAATATACAATTTATGAAGTGGAAATGTATGTTAAATTGTACTCTTTGCTTAACTAGCATTCAATTAATAAGTCTGCCTGTATGCTAATGACCAAGAAAATATAGCCCTGAGAGAGTTTTTCAACATTCTCAAAAACTGAATTATGAGAACTAGTATTTGGTTGCTCCTTAGAGCAAGTCAAAGATAGTTAGGAAAAATACAAATATTAATTTGACGACTAAACAAGGGTCAGCTCGAGTCTTACTTGTCATTAATGAGGGACATGTTACCAAGTTTGCTGACTGCTTCATTAATGCACAGGTTTTGCCGAGATGCCAGAGACACCACTCTGGCATCTTCACCAAACACCGTCTTCTGCACCTCACGCACAAATTGTGACAATTGAGAGTGTGTGCGACTGCAGAAATAAATCTGCAAAAAATATATATTATTCGTATATAATTTACATTTTCTACAATTTATTCTATTTATTAATTTCTAGGACTGGTTAATGTTTTTCATCAAAAATTAGCAACACTTGTCTAGGTGTCAAAAGCCTTAAAAAAAAAATAGGCAATGGATACAATATTTTAAAGATTAGATCAGCAAACCAAACTTTGAAAATTGTGCAGAAAATCAGGACTAACCCAGCATCATTAATACTGACTGTCCATATATTTTAAATTTGTTTACAATGGTTTTGTTTTATCTGTAATGAAAAAGCCAGCTGCAGTGGTAAGTGGTGTGAGGGCAAAAATTCTAATACAGCACTTGGCTATTTAAACCATAGGAAAATAAAGTGTGCATCAAAATCTCTGGTTGCAACCCACAATTTTCTGGCCAGATGACTGAAAAACAAAGTGTTTTCGAGAGTCTGGGATGTGTGAATTTGCTTAGGAAGCAGAGGCAGAGTTCACTGGCCTGTAGTTATGTTGTCCATCATATCATAGAGATCTGGAGGTTAGGGCATATGATATAATTGAATTTAATAATTATAATAATAATAAATATGCTAGCTGTAGTGAAATTTCTATAGACAAGTTTTTGTAGCAAATGTCCCTCACATGAGATTAAAAATTAAACTTTTACTCAGGAAAATTAGCTCATAGAGTTAGAAATATTAGGACATGAATGGCAACGCTTTCGATCACATATTTAATGATCTGTGTAGATGGAAGTTACACTAAAAGAAACGGGAGAAGCAACTAGAGATACCTGAAGGCATCTCTAGTTGCAATGAATCCTCGCTCCAAAGAATCGGGATTGGTACTATATACAGTAGTTCACCGATTTGAGGTTGCACAATATATAGAATAACATTAGCTGGTATAGTACATGAAATAATAGCATTTAAAACCCCAAATAAAAAATCTAAAGACAGTTGACATGACCTGTCTACAAAGAACTTAAAAATACAGCACTAGTGTGGAATATGTATCGTGTGAAGCACAAAAGTAAGGCTATGAGTGTAGATTAAAATCTCTTTTCTGCTCAGGCCACTTGCTTGTTACCTTACACACATCCTGCTCTTTCCAAGATTAGGTCCAGACATAGCCAGAGCAAGTCATCCTTTATACCCTTGCACATTAATTACTATAAAAAAGACTGTGGAAAAGCACTCTGCTAACTGCTACTTGAGTTTCCTGGTTAATACCTCCAACTGCTCAGAAGTAAGGCCTCGAGTGTAAATGAAATATTAATTCCCGAGGCCACTTAGTTCTTCCAAATCCTGCCCATTTTGTCATAACTTCATATGCGCTGCCCAGGGTTTTAGTCAGGCTAAACTTAAGGTGGGAAGCTTTTTGCTACACTATTGACTTTTAGGTGCTGATACCTGATTTAGGATAGTAGAGCACTACTCGGCATTCTCTCTGATGGTGAGTAGATCTTGGAGGTGGTTTTGAGTACAGATGGCTAAACTTCTAGGGGGGGCAACCAGAAATGGATTATCTCCAATTTTCCCTGCTCCTTCTGGCCAAGAGGGGGTGTTTGAAAAAAAAATCCTCACTATAACAGAGCACAGTTGACATGCCTGTATTTGGTCATGTTCTTAAGAGGAGCAGGACATTTTCCCTACAAAACAACAAAGTGGTACAATACTGATAAGAAAATGGGAAACCTTTACTTTTAAACAACTGTCATCATCTTCATCTGCATTTTTATATCTGTCATTTTCTGTCTCATTATCACTGTTGTAGTCATCCAGTAACAAAGAAGTCTCCTCGGGTGACATCATATCTTCACCTGTGAAATATACTTTTATCAACTAGAGATACAACACTGCAATCCATACAAAATTCAGAGAGAAGACATTTGTCTCATATAATCTTCAAGACTTAAAACATTTTGATCAAATTAAGATACCTGTAAGGAGTTGAAAGGTCAGAAAGTGGTAGAGTATGTGGCCTTCACAACCCAAAACCTCTAGGCTACATGAATTTTACATACTAGCTCCCCTACTACACACTATACATACAAATACACACTCACTTCAAATTTCATAATAAAAAAACATGCAGGTCAGAAATTCACATCATCCAAACTCATGCTAAGTGATAGCTAATGAGTACAGTATTTTATCTTCTTGAATGTTTAGACATGTTCAGATTAGTGCCCTACTTGGAAAACAATCAGAAGACAGGTTGGCAAAGAAACAATAAACATTTGATGGCAAGTAGCCTTAGTTAATGGACATAAATTAAAATACTATATATAAAATATCTTTTACCACTAATGGAGCTCAATTCTCGTCGAACATTTTCCTGAACTTCGTGCAGATCACGGAACAATTCTTCAAATTCATCATCAACTTTCTGCACCTTTGACCTCTGTAAGAATGAACAAAACATAACTAAATCATACAGTATACTGTACTACAATAATATATTTAATTAAAACATCCCAAGTGTCGTATGCTTCAGTAACAACATTCCAACTGTTGATGCAAAGTACAATTAAGAAGTGACCAGCAATGGTCACTTTGAGAATCACTTAATTGAATTAAGAATCCAACCAACAATGAAGCTCAGCAAACATTTTGCCATAAATTATTTTCCATTGCTATGTGATGTTCTCTTCAGAAACATGAGGGTTAGGGAGAACATTGAGGTTAAAATATTATTCATTAACAAATAAAGGTTAAGGTATAGACATGCAAAACCTTAAGTTTAACAAATACAATATGCGACATTTAAATTTATAATAACATATATTTCTAAAAAATATATGCAATGGTTATGACATTGTATTGATACATATTATAGGATTACTATTTTTGACTACAGTATAAGGGTGCCAATGTCTGCACAGCCTTTCGGGCTATGTACACAAAGCTTTCCCACATTTATATGCAGATTTTTAAAATACATTTTATATACAGTATATATAATCATCTGATAAAACAGATTGAAAATTATTATATCGACTGATTAATAAAGTGATAGGAGAATCTGTGTGGATAGCAGAATATTAATACAACAATAAAACACCTCTCCCAAACACACTTTGATAACCTGCCGTCGCTCCTTCAGGGCCTGCACTTTCTTTTCCTGTTTCTCCAGCAACTCGAGTGTCTGTCGATATTTCCTCGCCTCCTCTTGTTCCTCGCGCCTCTTTGTGGCTGCCATGAACCAGTCGGGGCCATCATCATCATTTACATTTTCACTTTCTTTAACCTTCCTCATCAGTTCAGCCTGATAATTAGAACACTATTACGGTGACTCAACTTTTTTAGTTAACACTGTCAGATGACAATTCCTGGCAAATAATGACTAACTCCTATGAGAATTCAGACTTAGTGTGGCCACAATTTTCCTCGGATTCATATTATTTTATAAAGGGAAATGCCATCATGTATATAAATGGCAATCATGACTTATAATTGAAAATGATCCTTTGTAGAATCTATAAATACAATAGCAAATGCAAAGATTATAAGGCTTTTTGTTGTCGGCAGCCTAAATAAGTAAATATTTCAAGATTAGTTTGCAAGCACTTAGGTCTCAAGAAAGTTTGTCATGATCTGCTGCATGTTTAAATATAAAAAATGTGATAGTTTGAGAGAAGAACCAACTCAAAAATATATTTTAAGACCATTTTTATTAATCTTATAGGAGGGTATATTCCAATTTTTATCATGAGATTTTCAATATCGTTTTTACATACTGTACTATCTTTATCCAACAGACCTTCAAAAATGAGAATATCCAATTGACTTACTCAGTGAAAGTAACTACCTGTATAGTGTTATTAACAATTAATATACATTAAGAATAATAGTTTGCAAGTACAGTACTGTACAGTGCATACAGCAGATACCGAGTTACAAACCTTATAATGTCGAGTGTGCTCTTTCAGCCATGTCAGTGCACCACATATCAAGCTCAGTGACTTTCCCTGAAGGAGAAAAATTTATATAAAAGAAGTGCATCAGATATTGAGGTTGTTATAAGATAGGCGAGGCTAGCATGAGGAAGCTATTTTTTAAAGGATTTTGTAGGAGGGGTGAGGCTAGCAGTAGGAGAGGGAGGGAGGGACTTATCAGGGGAAAGTGCAAAGCCATTATACTATATAGCACTTGGAAGGGAGTCAGGATAAAGATTTGGGACAAAACGGGGGCAAGGAATGGTGCCCAATCACTTGGGACAGTCGAGGATTGAATGCCAAAAAGCAAGAAGCAAGACTGTTGCTCTACCGTTAGGGGATTACTCAGATGTATTGCTAAATGTGCGTCAATTTATAAACATTTAACCATTCTTCATTTATTCTTTACCATTAAAAAATATGGATGTTCATATATGATCAATTTAAATCACTGTAAAAAGTAAACAAACTGTACTTACATACTTTTTTGTAAGGTAATTTGCATAGTGATGAGAACATATGAGCAGAAAGGGCAATTATTGTCATGATGGAGGGATGTTGGTCTCCTGATAAGCTATCAGGAGTTTATAGAGCAGTGCTCATGCATTTCACTAGATCTGTCACAAAGGCAGTTAGTGCTTTTTGGAATTTGAGATTATATGATGCATTTTAGTGTCATCAGAGAGATTACCAAGAATTACAGATGATACAAAAATGCATTGTCAAATACCCAAAGTGATAACTGCCAAAAATAATTTCTGAAAGTTCAAAAATGACTTCTTAAATATATTAAATGATTTATTACATGCTGTGCTACTAGCAACCACAAACACAACACTTACTGTCCCTGTAGGACTCTCAAATATTCCAAGCTGTTCCTTCTCCAGTACTGAGAATAAGTGTGTCATGAAATCCTTCTGAATATCATAGGGAGGGAAAGGGAATGGAAATTCTTCTGGTGGAAGCAGTTCATTCATTATGATACGTTTCCTCTGAAATTAAAAACTCAGATTATTATAACAGTCAGTATATCATAATTATCACCAAATGTAATAAGCTATAAAGAAGAGGAGTTAGGAAACTGTTGTAGACTGCATCCTGGAAAAGGTCAGTAGATGATCTAGTGGGATCTCAATATGCCTAACTGGCTTCCTGTCCCTGTCTATGGGTAACTAATCCAAACCTTATCTCAGTAAGGACCATTTAACAATAAACTAACTTTACTGTGTGTTTGGTTACGTTCAAAATCCATTAATACACCATCTAATGTTAAAGTGGTCCATATCTGGCCAGTTAGGAAGTGGCTCGTAACTGGGTAGTTAGGAAGTGGCTCGTAACTGGCTAGTTAGGAAGTGGCTCGTAACTGGCTAGTTAGGAAGTGTCTCGTAACTGGCTAGTTAGGAAGTGGCTCGTAACTGGCTAGTTAGGAAGTGGCTCGTAACTGGCTAGTTAGGAAGTGGCTCGTAACTGGCTAGTTAGGAAGTGGCTCGTAACTGGCTAGTTAGGAAGTGGCTCGTAACTGGCTAGTTAGGAAGTGGCTCGTAACTGGCTAGTTAGGAAGTGGCTCGTAACTGGCTAGTTAGGAAGGAAGCACCCAGTTAGCTACCCACTATCCTTCACCATACTCGCCTCAGTCTATGCTGTCTAGTCGAGATTCCTGGCCAGGAGTCCCACTCTAAGAGGCGTTGAGAGCGGGTCGCACTTGCCGCCACTCCTCAGGTAAACAAACAACATTAGCGCGCCCAAGATGGGAAACTTCTCCCAGGATGGTCAGATATATTATATTATCCCTAACTGGCAAGGTGGAGGCTGACACACAGACTCTGCGCTCCCTCAATAGGTGGCAGCACCATCGGTCCGTCCTCTAATCCGGCCACTTTCTATGGATGGAATCGCTAATTATTATTATATTTTGTTGATGGGCTGTGTCTTTCCTGAATTTACCCGAGGGCCACTATGTCTCTAGTGGTCTCGACGAGGACAGGAAGCTAGCAGTTTGTCAAAGGGCATTAACCTGCCCTTTGCCAAAGGACAAGTTAATGATTTAAATGAGTGATTGAATTTTTTATTTATTTATTTATACAGGAGTTCTTACATTCTTGTATTTTTTTTTATTTATTTATATATACAAGAGTTCTTACATTCTTGTACAGCCATTAGCACGCATAGTGTTTTGGGTAAGTCCTTAACCCTAATTTTTACACACACACATTCCCAGGAAGCAGCCCGTAGCAGTTATCTAACTCCCAGGTACCTGTTTACTGCTAAGTGAACAGGAACATCAGGGTGAAAAACTGCCAATTTGTTTCTGCCTCCGCCGGGGCAGAATGAATCTATCAATTAATCCAACATTCTGCTGTAACGCATTCTGTATGTATATACTGTTACCTAAAAAAAGGTAAAAGGTTTTACCTTAAAAAGGGTAAAACCTTTTACTTTTTTACCTAAAAAAAATGAGCTACCATCATAACTCATACCTCATCCTATCACATCCTACCATTGTAGCTCATACCTCTCAGCTCGGGGACTAGTTTGGTGGCATACCTCTGAACTTCGTCTTGTGATTGACTAGGTATGGACTCCACCTTGGAGCTCCATACTACAGGATGCATGTGATATATGTGGTATAGAAGGTTATGAATGATTCTTTACACAATTTTATAAAGGCATTTATTTTGCTGGCCAACCTTGCATAGCCGCTGATGATATCCTTTTGGTGTAGGTTTCAGGAGACATGTTGTGTGTGATGTCAAACTCCAGATCTTTATCTTTTCCAGATTCTTGAAGGATTCTTCTCCCAACTGGTATCTTGTGTGCAGCCTCCTTGTTCCCTACACTTGCTGAAGTTAAACTCTAGTAGCCAGTTGTTGGACCATTCCTTCAGTTTGTTCGGGTCGTCTTAATATGATCTCCATGTCTTCCTCCGCCTTAATCCTTCTCATAATTTTAGTTTCATCAATACTTATTTGTGCCTGCAGGATCGAACTGTTAGCTCTCGGACCCCGCCTTTCTAACCGTCGGTTGTCTAATGTACTGACTTCCGACTATGGTTTTATAATAAATATAAATACCAGCTTGTAATTACTATATAATCAGCTCCGCTTTCATTTTATAAATATAATAATACTATTATTATTATTATTATTTTATTATTATTATTAGCAACAGCAGTATTATTATTATTATTATCATCCAGAGTTGACGAGTTACAATGGGTGTGGCGCCACAATATAATACACACCATGTTTCCTTAATTACTTAAACCTATTTAGAAAGAGATAAAAAAAAGTGTGGCAAAAATTGAGTGTGCTATCAGGTGAGAATGACAGCCCTGACTGTATCATAATCCCCGGGAAGATAATGTCACGTACTGCTTACTTCCTTGTCTAACTTGTCGTCTGTATCCGCCCCGGCGCCTTCGCCACAGCATTACAAGACATTTACCACAGGTCATCAGGGAACTTCACCGGCAGCCTAACACAGGACACCACCAGGTAGCCTATCACAGGACACCACCAGGTAGCCTATCATAGGACACCCCTAGACAGCCTATCACAAGACACCACCAGGCAGCCTAACACAGGACACTACCAGGCAGCCTATCACAGGACACTACCAGACAGCCTATCACAGGAGACCACCAGGCAGCCTATCACAAGACACCCTATCACAGGACACCACTAGGCAGCCTATCACAGGACACCACTAGACAGCCTATCACAGAACACCACTAGTTAGCCTATCACAGGACACCACCAGGTAGCCTATCATAGGACACCACCAGGTAGCCAATCACAGGGCACTACCAGGTAGCCTATCACAGGACTCAGGTAGGTAGCCTATCACAGGACACCACCCAGCAGAATATTACAGGTTGCCATCCAGCCTCAGATCACCACCAGCCGCCACGGTCTACCACCAGCCACCACAGAACGCGACCATAACCTACCAGACGCTGCAGGTATCATGTCAAGATGAGAAGTGCTGTAACGAAGGCAACACTTGTAGCGGTCCTGACGATGATGGTGTCAGCAGCAGGCTCCGACGTACCACAAGGTATGGAGCAACTCTTACCATTTTAAATTTCCATCCGTCAAGATGGATGGCTGTTAGCTCTTGGACATCGCCTTTTTAACCGTCGGTTGATTTAGTGTACTGACTCCCGACCTATTTACCTTTATCATATCTACATATGTACTACATATATTTCTCTCTCTCTCACACATCCCCAAAATGCAACCCGTAGCAGCTGTCTAACTCGATCCCAGTATACTGCTAAGTGAACAGAGCATCAGGGTAAAGAAACTCTGCCCATTTGTTTCTGCCTTACCCGAGAATTGAACCCGGGCCCTTGGGACTACGACCTCTGAGGTTGCCCGCTTCCTGTGTATATTCACCTAGTTGTGTTTGCGGGGGTTGAGCTCTGTGTGCGTGTGATCTGACACTTGTGTGTGTTCATGTTTGTGTCATATGATATACATGTTTATGAAAGCGTGTTATATGTGTACAAAGCAGCTCGTCCTCACAAGAACAATGCCGTGCATGTGAACAAGACATTTTTTGTCTTGTAATATAAAACGCACGAACAGCCTAAACTATGTACAGAAACACCTAGTGTGAGATTATTGAAAATTATTTTTCGGTTGTGCTTTATCTAATCTAACCCCCCATACCCGACCTTCCGTAAGCCGTCGACTTCCTGTTCCTTATGGCCACTATAGAGTCCTAATCAGGTAATATTGACCTAATTATTTGCTATACATAACCAAACCACATAACCTAAGATTAATAGCCGATACCAGACTAATTTCAACCATTATATTTAATTATCCACATGCTACGATTAGTATACATATACATAGCAAAATAATGAAGGGTATTGTAATTATTACAGCACACAGTATGTGTACAAAAGAATAACTGGAACCGGAAATATAGAGGCATCTTTGATCTATTATCTTATAAACAGCTCGACCAATCCCAGGAGTAATAATCAATCAAGTAAAATCAGTAAACTCCGCCGTAAAAAGTCATGCACATTCTTCCTCGTCCTCAGACGTGAATTCCAGCAGCGTATCGTCATTATGAATGACGTCAGAATCCACAACGTGTCGACACCACCACTGAACCCGCTTACAGTCTCCATAGATTTCAGCGAGGATAAACTTTATCTCCTCTTTGGAAAAGAACATTAACAAAACAGAAAATACAATTAATTGCATGGTGATAAGCTGGTTTATAGAACGTTCACTACCATCATTCACACAGTTGAAGAACTGAACCTACACAGGAAATTTTATTTTAATATCAAGGCATGTAACGTGTAATATCATATGTAACGATGCTTTGGGTTAGTTATAGTTCACACGGGTACGCACTGAGGCGAATAACTACTGTCCATTGTTTAATGGTATATGAATCGGGGTGTAGAAGTAGCTACTGTATTTCAATATGATTTTAGAGCAATTTATATAGTTAAACTTACTGAGATTGGATATTCATGTATATATGCATGTATTGCATATGTTCCAATGAGTGTATATGGTAAAATATGAGGAATGGTGATGTACGTTACACACAGAAATCACAATAGCGTGATGCATCAAATGAACAAATCCACAAGAGCCGTGACGAGGATTGGAACCTACGTCCGAGAGGATCCCAGACGCTGCCTTAATCGACTGAGCTACGACATGGTAAAAGAATTGCAACCGGAAGTTCTTCTGACCTTACTCGGATCATGCAGCCTCTCCGAGACTCAAACTAGGATTTTTACACAATTTCCCCGTGTACGTGGGTGATGTACGTGTTTCCACAGGAACGTACTACTAGTAAGAAACTCATCCAGTGTTTCTTATTAGCAGGGCGCGAGAAATGATAGCAGAGTTCAAGCAAAAGTACCTGTATTATGGTTCTGGTTCTTTCACAGAATGTCAGCCACGAGCAAGATGGCAGGACCGCTGGGTTGGGTCCCACGTGTACCTGACAGCGTGGCTAGCAGAGGACTCACAACTGGCTGGGCTAGAACAGCCTCTTTTGACGATCATCATGGAACCAGTTGGCTCATCAATTCCATACGACTACGATGTTCTCCTCATCACCCGGCGCCAAGTGGTTGTCATACGAGTCAGAAACGGCCGTAGGACCAGGAATGAGCTGACGGTGTCACCGGGTCTGCCAAGTGGGTGGACAGCCTTCAACCTGTCCTCGTCATCATCACTTACACAGTTATGGCACAACCAACAGACACAACTTGTATCACTGGCCGCTGATATGACCATTGATAGACTCACCATAGAAGGCAGTAATATCACTGTCAACTGCCACCATAGTAAGTAGGCGGACTTTGTTTAAAGATGTTTATTTCTGTGGTTGGAAGAAAACGCTCACGGAGTGGGGGACTTATTTTAATTTTAAAATAATAATAATTAATTATTTAATAAATAAATAATTAATTAATAATACAATCATAAAAGATTAAATTAGATAATCCTTAACTGAAGAAGCATAATAGCTCAATATAACAAATAGGTAAATAGAGCTGAATTAATTATGGTGACTAATGAAGAGTAGTGAATAAATAATTAATTAATAATACAATCATAAAAGATTAAATTAGATAATCCTTAACTGAAGAAGCATAATAGCTCAATATAACAAATAGGTAAATAGAGCTGAATTAATTATGGTGACTAATGAAGATTAGTGAAAGCCATAAATTAATATACAGAAGTAGAATTAATGTAATCAAATACATTGAAGAGACATCTCTAATTTAAAGTTGCCTGAGCATTTACGGTAATTGTAAAGCTTGGTATTCTTGGCTTGTCACTTTGGGGGTTCCGACGGAGCACCCCCAATCCCGTGAGGGCCAGCTGCGCGGAACCCCCACCCCCGAAGGGCGAGCGGAAGCTGGCTGCTAAATAGTAGCATGACTACTTGCTACGTGGCCGTAAGCGTGCCCGGTAGGCCTACTGTATTCTTCCTGTTTGGCATGAACCAGTAAACCTACTGTAGTATTTCTGCTTGGCATGGGTCAGTAGCCTACTACACTGTTGTAATCTTTTGTTATGTTGTTATAATTTTGTCCTGTGCTTCAGAGGGAGAGCGTGAGGAGGAAGGGAGGGGGATGACTAGAGCAGATCACATTGTGGCCATAGTCATTGTTGGTCTGGCTTTTGTCGGCATCATCTCCATCATGGTGGTGTCCAGTGTGCCTCTCACCTGCACCAAGGCAAGTGAGCCCGGTCTTAGTCTAAGCTACTCTAGCCCTTTGAGATGTATTTTTTTCTTGTCTCAATAAACATCCTTGAACTTGAAGCCCGGACACTTTTACAGTCTCTGGCATCTTCAGCGATTTACTTTTTATTTATACAAGTTATATTTAAAAAATCTTGTTTATATCAGCTAGAACATAAAATTATTTTAATTTTTATTAGTACTATAGATAATTTACAAATTGAGCAGCTGTTGCAGTACGGTCCAATACTTAGCGCCGAGGCTGGTCGGTACGGTTCATATGGCGTAACCATGCAAAAGATTTCCAGACCCGTGAGTGTATTTCCTCCCCTGAGGACAGGTTGCATAGGTGTCAGGGAGTAACGTGACTGTTGTGGGTTGCATCCTAGGAAAGGTCAGTAGTTGGCCCCTAGGGTGGGGGGGGGGACCTCGATATGCCTACCGAGCTTCCCTTCTCTGACAGCGGGAAAACAAAAGACAGGTGAAAAAGGCATTAGGTGAAAGGAAATGTGCCTAATCATTTCTGTCCCACCCGAGGATTGAACCCGGGATACCCGATTGTAAGTCGAGAACGAAGCCAACTACGGCAATATGCATATTATAGAAATAAACAATAATATAAATACAGATTATTATGTCAGAAAAATTAATAAGGCAACATAATTAATATTACTTATGGTATAACTAATATTGCATATGGTATAACTAATATTTCATATGGTATAACTAATATTTCATATGGTATAACTAATATTACATATGGTATAATATTGCATATTGATACAGTATCGAATATGATAAAATATTCCACGAAATATTACAGTACTGTACATGTAACATGGAAGCAGGGTACAAGAAATACCACTGTTCTTTTTACAGAAAAGGAAGCAAAGACTGACCTTCCTGGAGGACCAGCACCAGGAGGAAGCCTCACCCTTCCTGGAGGGCTGGCACGTCCGCCCATATACTATTGACTCTATCATCACGGTCAGTGATACTTATAGATTATTCATTACGGTCAGTGTTACTCAGGTTATTCATTACGGTCAGTGTTACTTATAGGTTATTCATTACGGTCAAGTGTTACTTATAGGTTATTCATTACGGTCAAGTGTTACTTATAGGTTATTCATCACGGTCAATGATACTTATAGGTTATTCATTACGGTCAAGTGTTACTTATAGGTTATTCATTACGGTCAGTGTTACTCAGGTTATTCATTACGGTCAGTGTTACTCAGGTTATTCATTGCGGTCAGTGTTACTCAGGTTATTCATTACGGTCAGTGTTACTCAGGTTATTCATCACGGTCAGTGTTACTCGGGTTATTCTTTACGGCCAGTGTTACTCAGGTTATTCATCACCCTATCATACGATCAGTGTTACTCAGGTTATTCAACATTTTGATGGGACCTCAATCATGATACTTGTAACACAGGGTATTGTGCATCATTATTGTATTCCTCATTGTATTGTATTCACTAGTGTATTCCTTTTTGTGTACAGTGGGTGTTGGCTTGGTCCTTAGTGTTCTAAGTCTAAATCAAAATCTCTGAATATTAATATTTTGAATTAGATTTTGTTTGCATCTGAGAATACATCACTCGCTGAATAGGTTGCTTTAGGCACTAGTATTAGGCCATTTCAGTGATACCGTAGTATAGTAATACAGTAGCACAATGATACAGTAGCACAATAATACAGTAGCACAGTGACACAGTACCACAGTGATACAGTAGCACAGTAATACAATGGCACAGTGACACAGCACAGTGAAACTTTGTCGCGTGGGATGTTGAACATATGTGTTTATCTGCATATTAATTTAGCGCCATACAAGTTCTTGTTTATGAAGGAGCCTTTGGAATGCCATGCTGCTTTTGCATTCACAAAAAAAAAATTGTATCCACAGGAGCGGATGCTGTGGGAGGCGGTGAAGGAGGGGGACACAGAGGCGGTGGAGGGGCTCCTGGAGGAGGGACTCCACCCAGACGACGTGGAGCCCGGCCGGACTACCACGCCTCACATGGATGCTCATCTCCTCGGCAGCAAGGACATTCACTTTATTTTCACCAAGTACAAGGGAGAGGAGAAAAGTCTTCCTGGTGATGAACTGATCAAATCCACCATATACGTAAGCTGCCTCTGTTCTCTTGCTTGGCAAAATGGTTTTTGCCCCGCTTAACTCTTGATAAATACATATTAATATTGTACATGTTGTAGATGTATATTAGTGAAACATTAAAGAAGACCAAATAGTTGTATATTAATTAAATAATCAGCACTGAAGACTTCACAAGCAAGTTGCCAAGATACATTTACATTCATAAATCTATCAAGCCTATTTTTAAAGCTGGCTATACCATTTGTCTGCATGATGTCGGCTGGCAACCTGTTCCAATTATCTACCATCCTGTTGCCAAACCAGTACTTACCCAGGAGTACCATTCCTTCCCACCACTGCCCACTGGATGGGGGCGGTGTGCAGGACAAACATATCAATTGTGACACTAGCTCTCCACATATGTCAGTTGCTTAATTTAGAAAATGTACTTGTGGTCGATCTCGAACCTATTGTTGATGTGACGACTTATAATGAATTTTTTAACTAGTTCATCAAGACTGTAACTTGCTTAGCTAAATAAATTGTGGGGTTCAGTCCCTGAGCCTATTATGTGCCTCTGTAACCCTTTCCACTACCGCCCACAAGATGGGTATGGGGTGCATAATAAATATCATGGTACCTTCCAAGTCTATATAATCGTAATGGCTAGGCGCTTTTTCTTGATAGTTCCCTTCGCTAGGATGCAACTTCTCAACAGTTACCTAATTCCAGGGTGCCTATATAATGCTAATTGAACAGAGGCATTAGGTGAAAGGAAACGTGCCCAACCATTGGGAATCGAACCTGGGACACCAAAGTGCGAGTCAAAAACGAAGCCAATTAGAGGATAGACTAACGTAAGTTTGCCTACGTGTTCAGGAATTAAAGAAGATGATGAAGAGTGTGTTCGTGGCTGGTGAGTGTGGGATGTACGAGCACGAGGGGGGTGTGGCCGCCCTGCTGCGCCACCACCGCCTGCCTCCCACCATCACCGACCACCATGGCCGCTCCCTCGTCCACTACATGGCCTCGGTCACCTCCTCCATGGACCCGACACCACCTTGGCAACCTCAAGACATCGCCAAGTTCTTCAGTAACCACGAGCACGTCATCAACGCTGTCGACCACTGGGGTAGGTCTGTGGCAGATTAGTGCCTTTGTAAACAAATATAAATATATAAACAGTCTACTATATAAACAGTGTACATAAACTACTTCGTAAACAAATAATAAATACTATATAAACAAATTGTAATCTGATTCTATTTATTAGGAGGCTAATATATAATGTACAGCATATTTTAAAGACCATTGTATTATAAATGTTAGTGGTATTGTATTATAAACGTTTGTATTATAAAATGCGTGTTAGAAACTTTACAAGAATGTAAAAACATCAATGTTATGTACTCTTATAAGCCCAAAGTACCTTCTTGTATACATATAAGTAACAAAATAAATAAATAAATGTGTCACCTGACGAGCACGGTTTGAGCACAGGCCGCACACCCCTGCACGACCTGGCCCAGCACCCTCAGGCCGCTGACGGGGACGTCATGTGGGACGGGAGGGCCTGGGAGGTGTCGGAGGCCTGGTTATCTCTGGCCAGGATCTTGACCTCCTACGGTTGTGACCCCAGGATCCCTGACTACCAAGGTCAACTACCTCAGCACTTAGCTGCTGCTGCCAACAACCATCGCCTTGCGCAGTTTTTTCAGCAGGTTGGTAGTACTCTGTGGGTATAATATTGTACCAACAGGTTAGTAGTACAGTATGGGTATTACACTGTACCAATAGATGAAGTCTTCCCTTCTGAAGATGCATTGTTAAATACGAAAGTACTTAAGGAAATTCCTGTTTCAGTTCTTCCTTCGTGGTCTGAAACTGTCATATTCCAATGAATATATATTGTTGGTGCTAGAAATGTTATTACTGTTCCGTCAGAAGTGTGAGGAGCTGGGAGAGAGGACCACTGACGAGAGAGCCGGTAGACAAGAAGAGCTGGTCTCAGCGGCGGAGCAGGGCAACACTGGCGCCATCCGTGCCCTTCTGCTGGAGGGTGTACCCCTTATGCCCGTGACTGCCCGTGCTGACCCACTCCTGCATGCCATCCAACACAGCCAGAGAGACGCTGTACTGATGCTGCTGTCTGCTGGAGCTCCTTTTTGCAGCCAGACCATTGAGGGCGTGACACCCCTGGAGGCTGCCCACAATACCCTCGGCCTTCCCGCGGTCTTTCCCGCCATCATGCGCAAGGTACACCATCTTCACTGAGTAGAGGACTAGCTTAATCCTCCTCTTCTGTTATCTTGTTCGCCTGACCTCTAGTGTAATTTGTCTCTTAATTCTGTCAGTGTTTTTCCTGTCTCACTGTGAGATCTTGGGGTATGTAAAAGTTACATTCTTCCAGTTGCTTATGATTTTGTGTTTTTCCAGAGCATATAACTTCGACTGCTTGAGATTTTCCTCTACCTGGGAAATGCTTAGATCATATATATCGGTTAGTTTCTCTAATATTTTCTCAATGTTTTGCTGATCGGCTTTTCCTCCTCTTTTGCAATCTTACTTATAATGACTTTATTTGTTGTTTTCTCTCTCTCCAAAGCTTCTGTATCCATTTAAAAGGATACAGAAGCTTTGGATAGAGAATAGAAAAACAATTTGCTAAAATAACGCCATTAGAAGCAATAAATAACGTCATTAGAAGCAAGATTTGCAAATAGGACATTGGGACTCTGCCTGCAGTCCCAATGTTTAACCCCTTGTTGCATTATTCTCTGGATTCTCCTCTTTTGCTGCAGTTATCATGCCCTAAGTTAATTTTTTAGTGATTTTCGAAAGTCCTGAAATTGTTTCATCAGTTCCTCTTTTTCCTTTCTGTCCATCTTGTAATTTTTTCTTCTTTCATTAATTTTCCCTTTTTATCCTCTATATTATTGTCGTTTTTTTGGCATGATCTCATCTTAGTATTCCCCCAGGCATACTGTGAGCGGCTGGAAGATGAGATGACGAGAGTGAGCCAGGAGAATGAGTCGATGAAAACGCTACGAAAAGCCATAAGTAACTACAGTGTTCAAGTAATGGACGTGGGCAGCAGAGCCCGGTGGATTTTCTCAAGCACAGAGCCACAATGCCGGGTGGCGGAGGCCCGCACTCTCCTCACGCAAGCTGCTCACATGGGTCTTGCCTTTACTTGTCAGCTGCTGGGACTGGAAAGCATGTACTTTCATTCACTTCCCGGAGAAGAAAGCCCTCTCAAAAAAGCCATATCTCACATGCAGACTGAGACACAGGTGGTCTTGTGCAGAGACTTGAAGCTCGCACCTGTCACTTGTGGCACAGTTCATCATGACACTTTGACATCTAAATATCTTAACAATTATTCAGTCAGTGAGTGTCAGGCACTTGAAAATTACTGTTCTACGGAAAGTAATAATAATGTAATGTTAACGAAGGAAACATTACAAGAAGTGATTGATCTTATGAAAATCTGCACTGGCGAACACAGTCGTTACTTGCTGCAGGAGCCTAGTACTCAGTTGTTGTTCTTGATAGCTAAGCACGGCTTAGTCGCACTACTTCACACGCTTCTTAGCAGGTGGACAAATGTTAACATGAACCAAATAGTAGATAGTGCTTCACGTGGTACAGTGTTGCATGTTGCCACAATATTTGGCCAGATCAACATTGTTGAATATGTGTTGCATCACGGCGTTGATCCAGAGGCAGTGACAACAGGCAACTTCACGGCAGCTCACTTGGCAGCTGTGACTGGCCGCCCAAAGTGTCTCCAGTATATCCTGGCATACATGGCTCACCTGGGAGCCAGAGTGGACCACACCTGTCTCCTGGGACTGACTGCACCGGAGTTGATGACTAAGTATGAAAATCTTTGCAGAAATTGTAAGTTGCCGTTGCTATCTCACGCAGATGCCCTCTGTGTGAAGAGTGAAAGAGGAGAAGATGCGATAGCCTATAAAATGTTACAAATGAAAGGAAAAATTCTAAACATACGTCTTCCCGAAGATCTGCTGAATGTTGCACTTGAGTCCTCGTGTGAAAGATCTAGCACGCATGAATTTGTAAGTACAGTTAAAGAAGAATTAAGAAACTTTTGTAAACGTATCAGTGATTCGAGATTCCAAGGAAAACTTATTCCTGTTGGTTCAGCAGTGGAGGGCAACGAAGTGTTCAACATAGATCACGTGAGTTTTATCTATGAAGTATGTGGTCAGGAGGCCTCACCATCCTGGACACCTCTCACACTCAGCGATATTGTCACTGATGACAAGACAAGAGTGGAGGTCAAATCACACTCACAAATGGACCTCTTCACATTTGATGCCTTCAAGAATTCTTTTGTTCAAATAGTATATGATTTATTAAAAGATTATAAAACATTACTGCCACATATGTCGCTGGCACCGCCATTTGCAGCTGCCACAGAAAATGGAGTGTGTTTATATTGGCTGTGGCACAGTGCCGGTAACATCAAACTAATCAGGACTTCTGTTGTACCTGTCCTGCCAGCAACATGTTCTTACAAAAACAGCTTTGGCAATTTACCTAAATGTGCCAGCCAATTTGTAGATGCGAACCAAAATTTATGTCTCCATATCGCTAACGTCCGCAACCACTGGATGTACCGCACGTACTTGTATGAGGACGCCATCTTCAGTAACCTGGGGACCAATCAGCGAAAAGTTTGGCTAGCATGTCGTATGTTGAACCAGCTGGTGAAGGGGTGCTGGTGGGTGCCAGAGTTCAGCAACAGGTGGCATAAACACCCGTGGCATACCCTGGCACTGGCAGTTCAGGTCCTTCCAGAACGAGCACTCAAGTCACTGTTCCTCAGGGAACTTGCTGAGGCTGAGGAATGGGATTCTACCCATCATATGTTCAAGAGGATTACTTCCGTTTTTTGTCGAGCAGCCCAGAGAGATATGAGAGGAAAATGGGTTCCTAAGGAGCAAATCACCTCCTTCTTGCCCCCACATCACTATTGCTGTGATGAGAAACTCTCTGTGTGTGGCATTGTGGAATATCTGGAGGAACTCAAGGCGGCTCAGGCTAAGCAAGACAAAATTCCTAAAGTGAAATTCGTTTAGACTTATTGGTGGCCACCAATTCCTACTTGGACACTTAGTTTAAATGTTATTTAATATTCAGTGTCATGGTTAGGTGTTAATATTTAAGGCTTGTCGACTGGCAGGATCAAGGCTTTAATGTATATACACCGAGAAATACAACTCTCAGCGTATAGCCTATTGTTGTGGCTTGTGCGGGTGTGAATTATGGAACTTGAGAAATAATGACACGTATAATCTTTGTTGCGATCGGAGTCTGCTGTCTGATTTATGTATACACCCGTACTTGTAATGTTAATTAATAATTAAATTATATATACAGTATATATATATTTTAATAATAAACATCATGTAAGGAGCATAAACTAGTTTTTTTTGTATAAAGAAAATTTACGCGATTCTAAGGAAACGCAACTCGAGGGTCAAGTGATGTTATTGAAAATGGTCGTAATTTCAATACAAAATAAGAGATTAAAAACAGTAATGATTCAAGCTGGGTAACTTGACATTATTAATAAAGAATTACTGTCAGAGACGACACGATAGCTGACCAGTCAGTAGCTCCCGGGGAAAACTCGTTATTAATGTGGTGCACAGGATGACTGTGATTTGTATGAATTTACCTAAGGGCCACTATCTCTCTAATGGTCTCCGGTAAAACAACGGTCTCGCTTCATGCAGGTCGGAGTTCAATCCCCGACCGTCCAAGGGGTTGGGACACCATTTCTTCCCCCCGTCCCATCCCAAATCCTAATCCTGACCCTTCCCAAGTGCTATATAGCCGTAATGGTTTGGTGTTTTTCCTTTTTGATTATTATTTTCAATTTCTAATGGTCTCGAGGGGAAAAGTAACTGGCGGCTGGTGTAAAGTGCCCCCCCCCCATATCTTGAGGTTATTTTGAGATGATTTCGGGGCTTTTTAGTGTCCCCGCGGCCCGGTCCTCGACCAGGCCTCCACCCCCAGGAAGCAGCCCGTGACAGCTGACTAACACCCAGGTACCTATTTTACTGCTAGGTAACAGGGACATAGGGTGAAAGAAACTCTGCCCATTGTTTCTCACCGGCGCCTAGGATCGAATCCAGGACCACAGGATCACAAGTCCAACGTGCTGTTCGCTCGGCTCCATTGTTCCTAAGGATTTTCTCTAACTGGATTTTGAACTGAAGCATTTGAAGAACTGGTCTTAGCATTTACAGCTTCGGCAGATATGCTGTTCCATGGGTTTATAACCCCTACTAGATGGGGTCCCCCCATCTCACACCCTCCCGATTTTTAAACCCACAAACCTTCCTTGTCATTATGTATGAGTTCATTTTTCTTAATTTGAGTTAAAACTAACGTAGATATATGACCGAACCTAACCTACCCTACCTAACCTAACCTATCTTAACCTAACGTAAACTAACATAACTAAGTCAATAATTTATGTTCTCAATATAATATAATAATATTTAAAATAACCCAAGTGGATTTTTTTGTGAAAATGAAGAAAATCACTCGGCCTATTAAGCAAATCGGGTCTTTAGCAAATATAATATAATATATTTACATGTATATAGCGTGTAAAAAAGCTGTAACTAACAACATTTGAATCTCAAAGAATTGTTGTAATAAAAAAAATGCATTCATCTTTTATTTGTACATATACAACTTTAGCTTCAATTTGTGTTACATTTGAAACAAATTAAGCTCAGCTGAAAGAGTATAATACTTGTCAATATATCTCGGAGACCTCAGAATAAACATAGAGTGAAGACAACATGGAAGTAAATTGGTTGAGCTAGGTTCACCTTGATACATTATTGTGCTATTTCAAACGTATAGACTAGTAAAATCATTCGTCAATGCAACAATTATGACAATTATCTTTATAATTCAACATAATCAGATAGAGAGAGCTGCCAGGTTAAATACTGTAGTGTTGATAAATTTCAGCCTACTCAAATTTAACCTGTTTGCAACAGAAATATAATAGCAGAGTAGTACTAATATTCGGCTATTTAGCCAGATATTTACAATGGCTGGATATTCTGCTAGTGCCAATTTCACCCCAAATATTTACATATTTTATGATGCCATTTTCTAATTTATATCCTTTATTTGGTAAATTAATCTATAATCAGAGTACACTGATTATTGTTAACATACATCAATAAATTAAAATGGGTCGTAACTCACGAATGAATTTGTTTTAGGCGTTCCACATTTTTTCACCTTTCATAAGAGACTCTAGATACTCCAGAATCCCACATACTGATAAAGCTGTTCCATGATAGTCATTGCCCTTTCTGGGAACCCATTTTTTTAACACTGGATCTTTTTCCACAGCACGACTATATACTGACACAACTCTTTCGAAAGGGAGCTTTTTGTCCCCTTTTGCAGAGGAATCCATCTCCTCTCTGAACAGTTCCTTAAGAATTCTCTCTGCCAGACCTTCAATGCCGACAGACCAGGTGTTCCAGGACGTTGTGTATCTCTTTGTGTTGAATCTGGGAGCCCACCACACTTCCATAGTAAGCTTTCTGAGTAGACGGCAAGCTAACCAAACATTTTTGTCATCTGTCTTCAAATTTGTAAAGCACTCTATCTCACTGTGATATGGACGATGTATCCACTCTTCATAAACATTGGCAATATATGCAGACTCTGTCTTCTCTTCATTACTGTTTGACCTAAGCTGAGCTTCTACTGTTGGCACAATGTAAGAAGTCAAAAGATGGAAATTTGTGTGGTTCCATACCCAGCGTATATACACACCCTTGTGTGTGGGAAGAAGAAATGGTGGTGCAAATGATATTTCCGACGATGAGCAGACATAACTCTTCATTGCTTCCTGTAGGTTTTTGGTAAATTCTTGTCTATATACCGATCCGATGGGAAGATTAGAGCTTGACTCGACATTGATTTTTCCAGTCTCTTTTGTAGCTGTACAAATTATTTTATCCTTCAGAGATGTCTCGTACATGAAGTCCACATAACTGATGTTACAAACCTCATTTTCCTCTATAAGAGGTCCAATGGGTACTATTTTACCAGCAAACTTCTTGTCGGGAATAAATTGACATAGTTTCTCTGTTTCTGATTTGATTTTATCTCTTATTTCATCAGCTTTTTCTTTATTACATTTCATACTCTCTGCAACACGTAACAAATGATCTGGCATGGTAATTCCCAAGATCTTTCCTTTAATGTGCAACAGCTCATGTGCTCGTTTGTCATCTCCTACTTCATTTTTGACACAGAGCGCGTTCTCACGAGTCATCAAAGGTAATTTACAACTCTTACACAACTCTTCATATTTTGTCATTACTTCTGCAGCTGTTAGTCCAATATCACACTTGAGATTTTGTTCTTTGTCATTCATTCTTGCCTGAATGTACTGATAACATTCCTTGTGGCCTCCAAAGGCAGCAAGATGAGCTGCGGAGAAGTTCCCTATGGTAACTTTACCAAGGTGAGGATCTCGATACAAGAGGTATTCAATCACACCCAGGCGACCATACATGGAGGCTACGTGCAGTATTGTACACCTTGAATATGGTTCCACATCTTGACTTAAATCCACATTTCTAAAACTCTCACATAGTAAGACAAGCATATAAACTAAATCATGCTTGGCTAAAAGATACAGAAAAAGATTGCCAGGAGGCGGCAAGGTGCATTTATTTCCTGGGTCTATGCTTCTTTTTGCTGCAATGAGCTGGTCGACATAAGTTTTCAAGTCCTCTTCATCTTGTGTGTTGAGTTTTGTACGGGGGTGCTTACCATAACAAATATCCGTTAGTACTTTGATTTCATTCAGCCAAAACTCTTGCAATAAAGCAGCTGGCAAATGTGACGAAGATGGCAAAGGGAAGGTAAATGGCACCATGTTCAGGTCTCTGCAGAGAGTGATTTGTGTATCAAAATGGTTCGCGTTGAATGCCATTTCGAAAGGATTTTTTTCATCTTTTAATGGGTGAATAGTGATGTCCTCCAACCCCAGCAGAACGCAGGTGAGGGAGAGGCCGTTTTCAGCTGCTGAACTTAGTAAGTCTCGAGCTTCCATATTTTGTCCATCAAGAGTGTTATCTTTAAATATAGATTCTGAAAGCAACCCAAAGTTTTTAACACTCTCTTTGTAAGATCTCATAATTTTCAGCAGTCCTCCAATGTTGGGAGAATTGGAGTCAGCTAACGTTTGTGTCTCCATCTCCAGCTTCTCAATGTAAGCCTGGTGACAAAGAAAATATAAAGAAATATTAAATATTTCAAACAAGCATATTCAACTGACGCCACTTCCATCAGTAAAAATGTGTTTATAGAAACCCTAGAATAAAAGTAATTTCTTTGCTGATAATTGATAAATTATCCTAGAGTTTTAATTTATTGAGACAGTTATAACCACATTATAGCTTCCTGACAGTGGCCTTACCATAATTCCCGTTGTCGGGGACAGGAAGCCTGTACTTCCTGTAGCCCATAGGCTAATCGAGGCTCATAGACCCATAGACCAGCTAATGAGCACGTGACCCAAGGAGCCTCACGCCTGAACCTCCAGGTGTGTGGTATCTAGTACCAGGTACTACATGGGGGTGACCCTGTATAATGCTACCGTTATTATGTGGCATGATTTACCAGAGGCTTTGATAAGCAGCCGAAGACTGAGGAAATGTGTAAACATGCCCCCACACCATGTAAACATGCCCCCACGCCATGTAAGCATGTCACTACATCATGTAAACATGCCCCCACACCATGTAAACATGTCACTACACCATGTAAACATGCCCCACACCATGTAAACATGTCACTACACCATGTAAACATGCCCCACCATGTAAACATTTCACCACACCACGTAAACATGCCCCACACCATGTAAACATGTCACTACACCATGTAAACATGCCCCCACTCCATGTAAACATGCCCCCACACTATGTAAACATGCCCCCACACCATGTAAACATACCATCACACCATGTAAACATACCATCACACCATGTAAACATGTCACCACACCATGTAAACATGCCCCCACACCATGTAAACATGTCACCACACCATGTAAACATACCACTACACCATGTAAACATACCACTACACCATGTAAACATGTCATCACACCATGTAAACATACCACCACACCATGTAAACATGTCACCACACCATGTAAACATGTCACCACACCATGTAAACATGTCACCACACCATGTAAACATGCCCCCACACCATGTAAACATGTCACCACACCATGTAAACATACCACCACACCATGTAAACATGTCACCACACCATGTAAACATACCACCACACCATGTAAACATACCACCACACCATGTAAACATGTCACCACACCATGTAAACATACCACCACGCCATGTAAACATGTCACCACACCATGTAAACGTACCACCACACCATGTAAACATGTCACCACGCCATGTAAACATGTCACCACACCATGTAAACATGTCACCACACCATGTAAACATACCACCACGCCATGTAAACATGTCACTACACCATGTAAACATGTCACCACACCATGTAAACATACCACCACGCCATGTAAACATGTCACCACACCATGTAAACATGTCACCACACCATGTAAACATACCACCACGCCATGTAAACATGTCACCACGCCATGTAAACATGTCACCACACCATGTAAACATACCACCACGCCATGTAAACATGTCACCACGCCATGTAAACATGTCACCACACCATGTAAACATACCACCACGCCATGTAAACATGTCACCACACCATGTAAACAAGCGCCAGTTATGCATGGTGAGCTGCCTCTGGTACTGGTCACCACAACCCATTCACATAACAATAGCCATCAACCTCTGCACAGTTCCTCAGTACCTCTAGAGCAATGCTCTATTAATTTTTTGAAATAAAAGGCCAAAATATGGCTAGAAAAATACATTTTCCACTCCCTCTCATTGTATGGGCATGACAGACATGTTAAATTAAGTAATCTAAGTTATATAATACATATAAACTTGTCACCAGATTTGAACAAGGCTGGAATATGAATGTCTTCCAAGACATTTCAAATGTCTGTCTTCGGTTTCTTAAATTGGCACAAAACGTGATGGGTTGAGAGCTCCGGGTGGCACTGGAACTCTCTGCTACAGCTGTGCCATGTTCACAGTATTAAAGGTAGTTGTTGCAAATCATTTCCCATATCTTATATTAAATAGAATTTTAACCACAAATAATACTTTAACTTTAAATAATAAATCAGATTCTTATGAAGATTCTTCCTCTGTTTAAGTCTTTACAATTATTAAATAGTTTTCCCGTTTAAGAATAACGAAATTTTTCACTATAAATATTCATTAAATATCAATTATTAAATTTAATTTCTATGCGGACTTGTCCTGTTATTATAATACAAAACGTTACGTTTCCTTTTAATTAATTATTAATTAATTAATTGCCTCTAGAGTTTGAATATGTAAGATTTAGTCTATAGTGAGATGTAACAAATAACTCTGGCATGAGTAATGAAGTACAACATTGTGTTTAAAAATAGAGATGGTGTATTTGTGGTCGGTCTCGAGCCTATTGTTGATGTGACGATATGCATTGAATTTTATTAGCTCATCAAGATTGTAACTTGCTCAGCTAAATGAATTGTGGGGTTCAGTCTCTGAGCCCATTATACGCCTCTGTAACCCTTTCCACTACCGCCCACAACCGGGTATGGGGTGAATAATAAATGAACCAAACTAAACTGTACCTTGCGCATGATGGCAGGAAAGACCGCGGGGAGGCCGAGCGTGTTATGGGCTGCCTCCAGGGGTGTCACATCTTCAATGGACTGATTACAGAGAGGAGCTCCAGCAGACAGCAGCATCAGTACAGCGTCTCTCTGGCTGTGTCGGATGGCGTGCAGGAGTGGGTCAGCACGGGCAGTCATGGGCAGGACGGGGACACCCTCCTTGAGCAAGGCAGCCATAGTGTGTGTATTCCCCTCCCTCGCTGCACTCACAAGTTGTTCATGCTTTTCAGTTCCTTTTTCAAAATCCCAACTTACAAACGCCTCACACTTCTGATAAAACAAAATATTATAACATCAGAAGCACTTAAGCCTTGGCAATATTTATTTAATTTTCTTTGATCCACGGTTCCTACATTAATATAATGGCACTTACGTTTAACTAGAATATATACAAATGCAAATTAGATATGATTAGACTGAATATATTCCAACGATATTCCAAAAAGAAAGATATTCCAAGGGCAACATATCTCAGGATACAGGGTGCAATGAGAACAGGGTGTTGTAATCAATATAATGAATACAACGCGTACATGCTGGTGTAATGAGCAGAATCTATATGTAATGGCCAACGGAGAGGGGTCATAAATATAGCACGAGGTTAGTTCTAGGATCTAGATGAGGAAGTTGATGTATATACACCAATGTTCGTGAGTGATTCAAAATTAAGAAGACGCAGGACGACTAGATTTAGGGACGCTGAAAGAAAACGCTGCCACAAAGCGTACTGCATCCTATCACCTATATGATAACTGTTTTCCTTACCATATATTCTTAAAAACTCAATCTGCAGCGTAACTGGAAGCAAACAAACTAATTTATCACTTTCTGTGCACTTATAAAAAATACCTTAAAATTTAATAGCAAAGTGAAAGCAAAGGAAACAAATAGCTTCCTTTGCAAATAGCAAATAATGAGGAAGGAAAGTGAATTCGTTACATTGAGTAATTAACTACGCTAGTTGGTTACAATTTTTGTACTACAGCTAAAGCCAATTGACATATTAAAGTTCATAAAATTGTCATCTTGAAACACAGACAAAACATTAACAATTATAGAAACCAAAGAAATAATCATACCTTTTAAATAAATAAATAATAATAATAGCTGTTACTAAATACATTTGAAAGATGATACAGTGGAATATTCACGGGTACACAATGTCAGTTACATAGTGAGTGCTATGAAAAACACGTGGAACACTGTCTGCCAGATATTGGGATCAAGGAAGAACTCAATCAAAAACAAACAATATTCCTACCTACTGACAGTGGAATGCTCGCATTCACTGACACTCCTGCTAAATTCAATAGTTTCTCATCAATTTCTCATAATTTTCTCATCAATTGGCCCCTCCCTTGTAAATGAAAGCCTAGCATACGTATCAATATAATTTTTTTTTTTGCAGAGATATTCCTGCGCGGGCCCTAAGCCTCTGGCTGGCCCACTAAGTGTTGTTTGTTTCCGTTTTACTTGGGCGGGGTATGAGTATTTATGACTTTATGATCTCAGGGAAGCTTACCCGAGTCTTTGTAGCTATCCACAACTAATCACTTGATTTCTGAAACTTCCCTTAAATTCTTAAACAATACTGACTGTTAGTCAGTATAAAATAACATATTTAGTCAAATAGAAATAAAATATAAGTCAAATATAATAGAAATCAAAGAAATTATATAGAAATTATAAACAGTATAGAGTCAGTAAATAAATAAGTTCAAATAATAACAATTAATGTTTTAATTAAATATTCCTCACAGAGAAGAAATATACGTTTAATATGTAATGCACCGCATAAAGTCAGAGAAAAATAAGAATATTATACCTGTTGCAAGAAGTTTGACAGCACTGCATTATTTTAGTTGTTGCCTTTTGATATGGACGTAGTCCAGAGTGATCCGTGAGTGTAGGGTTGCAGCCATGGTCAATAAATATCTGAGCCATTTTACACCACGTATGGTCTACTGTCTGCGTCTCGTTGCCCCATGATATGGTGGTGGTGTCCCGTGGGTGCCACGCCAGTGTGTGTAGCACCGTTTGTCCTGGCGAAGACTCACGTCGTCAGCATAAACTTTGAATATACAGTACATACTTTGATCAAATTTTCTGTTTTAGATATGATATTGATAAAATCAGTAGGAATCATAAGGAGGATTCAAACCTACACATTTGGTACTCCCAAGCACACGTCTACACTACGATATGGTAAAAACAATGCAACCTGGAATTCAACTGAATTCCCCTTGGGGTCCTGAGGCTTATACTGAATCTGTAAATGTGTAAATTATACTGTAAATGTGTGCCCACGTCTGTGGTAGAAAATAATAATAATAATAATAATAATAATAATAATAATAATAATAATAATAATAATAATAATAATAATAATAATAATAATAATAATAATAATAAAAACTGAATCCCAAAAGATTTCTAAGGTTACACAATGATAAAGAGACAACTCGCGTACAACACATAGCTAAAAATTTAGTGTTGAATGTAATGAAACGCCTTCTTCCTATGCGGCCCTAAGTATCTCCAAGAAATCACAAGCGGAACCAAACAAGCGACTGCTTGAACGTAATTAGGGACTCGAGGGTAGAATGGATTTTTTGCCACACTGCAGGCATATCAACCCTGTTGCACCTGACCGCCACCAGTTCACCTGAGACCATTCAGCCAACTCCCATATTTTCGAGTCACTCAAAACGAATCTCACCACCAAACGGGGAGAAGCTAACAGGGCGGGGACACGTTTCAATTTATTTGTCGCTTCATATTTGGGAGAGCATCCTCAGTAGCTTCCTAGTACTAATTCACAATGGTGCTTTGGTAGTGGAGACCCGCACTTCTTAAATAGACAAGTGGGGCCAAGTTTGACCTGTGGAAGAAAAATGGTAAATAAGGACCCAGAGCAGAGGTGACCAAACAACGCGCCAAATACGGAGCACCAGGTTAGTGAGACCGAAGGACACCCTAGGCAGAGCACCTAGAACATGCCGCCAGCCAAATAAAAAACAACCGTCACTATAAACACGGGGCAAAATGCAGACGTTAGACCGAAGGCAGGCCGAAACCAGAGGCAAGTAAACTGCGGACAAGAACTTGAAACCCAGAATCCACAGCCCCGTGAACCTGAGTAAATCCCAGAAATCAACCAGAGACCCCGATACACAGCCCTGAAACAATCTGGAACACAGGCTTGGAAACAACCAGGCACATCCACTGGAAAATATCCGGATGAACATCCTGGGAACAGCCAACATAGCCCACGATCATCCGGATGGACTACCAAAGCCCGAAAGGAATTAACTGACTTTACCTTATGGCTATCATCTGAATTTGACCTAGATGGGGATGGCAAGCTGGAGGCTTGTCAAAGGTCCCTCAATTATTCCTAAGGATTTTTTCTATGTGAATTTTGAACTGGAGTACTGACTTGGTATTTATGACTTTGCCTGATAGGCGATTCCTTGGGTTTATAACCTTTTGGTTGGAAATGTATTTCGTTGAGCTTGAAACCATTGTTTCGTGTTTGTGTTACATCTGACCTTTTGAAGAAATTGTCTGGATGAACATCCTCCAAATTGTTCAGTATTTTAAAAGATTCGACAAGATCAGCCCTGACATGCCATTTTTTTGTGGTTTTAGTCCCGTGGCCCTCAACCATTCCTGGTATGAGAGTTGACTTAGTTCTGGAATTATTTTAATTGCCCAGTGTTGAACTTCCTCCAAAGAAACAGTCTTTCTGAGAATGAGGTTTCTATGCTTGGATACAATAATCCAAGTGGAGGGGGGGGGGGGGCTCACCAAAGATGCACAGCTGTACAAACCTATTTTAATTCTTCCTAAGGCCTGGACAGACGCAGACCCCAAATCCAATGTTATTTTCTTTTCAGTAAATATATATTTTTGAATGACGGGTCCCAGCGCAATGAGAAATTAATTTTCTCATATATTAGTTAATGGTGGAGCTGCCACATACTTACAACGCACATAATTACCTTAGCTAATTATGGTAAAATAAGGGAAAAATAAATGCCTAAAATACTATTATTGCCACCAATATTGTCAATTATCAAATACAATGCGTCTCTTTCCGCGAGCTGAACTAAGCTTTAGCATACTCAGGTAGGTACATATAAATACATACACTGCCCGAAACGCTTTGCGTAATAGTGGCTTTAGGCATTGTATGTACTAGCTCTATCTATAAATCAATCAACTTTTGTATTTCACCTTGTATTTATGTACTTTACCTGAATAAATATTTGTATTTGTATATTAGGTACAACGATGACGTCATAAAACCTTGGTAGTCCACAGCATTGATGCAGTGTTGCTGAGTCGTAAGAAAGTCTTCAATATCTGGAGCACTCCAGACGGGTGTTTTTCCATCGTTGAGAATGTGAGTAGCCATGTAATGTATGATAGACAAGCCATCTTCATCTCTTACGGTTCCTGGGAGGCCA
>WNGS01063839.1:11719780-11721032 GCA_020271785.1 Procambarus virginalis
TTTGGTCATAGTGAGTTACGTCGACCGGGTTTGCACCATCCCAGCCCAACTGGAGTGTTGTGTCGGCTAGGGTCACTCTGGGTCGTGACGGAGTGTTGGAGTAGGTGCTGAGGTGGTGACGGTGGAGGTGGCCAGGCAGTGGCACTACCACTTCCTTAGTGCCCCGCACCTCCCAGCCTAATTCACCTGTAAAACATACAATTGGCATCGTATATTGTCACTCCTCTTTCAAGTCATGCCTTGTATAGAGTGGGGAAATTCCTATTAACTTGGTCATAAAATGTAATTAATTAAATCATTAATATATTATTTCTCACGTACACAGGCAGATGTTCAATGCTTCTCGTGATTTATTATATAATAATGTCAAGCAATCACTCCTTCACAAAATGTTGACACCTTATCTTGTTTCCCGCCGCATCTCTTATGTTGTTCTGTCATTTTCAATTTCCTCACATACTTATCATGTCTGTTCACACATTTTTACTCTGAAAATTTGGGACGAGGCCTTCCAGTATTTTATATATATATATATATATATATATATATATATATATATATATATATATATATATATATATATATATATATATATATATATATATATATATATAAATTTGTGAGGACATATATATTTGCTTTATTTGAACTTTGTTACAAAAAAGGAGTTATATATATATATATATATATATATATATATATATATATATATATATATATATATATATATATATATATATATATATATATATTATTAAATACGACCGAAAAAGTAAGATTAATAATTCTAACACGAATTTTCTCGATCTTCCTATGTTTCTTTTTACTGTGTTCTGTGTTTTGTTGAAAGTTTGTTTTCACCCCACTATTGTATTACATCACCTCACCCAAATGCAGGTATAAGAGCCAATGTTGTTTCAGGCATCAGTTGTGTGTGGATAAACTAAAGTCTTTGAAAATGTAATAAGTTTTACGAAACGCGCTCAAGTGTCGCGTCAGACTAGAAATATAGATTAATTTTGGAGAATTGATTTTTCATTTACCGTCAACAGTAAAAAGAAACATAAGGAAGATCGAGAAAATTCGTGTTTGAATTATTAATCTTACTTTTTCGGTTATATTAATAATATATGTCTACAGGAAAGACTGCTACCAAAATATACTAATATATATATATATATATATATATATATATATATATATATATATATATATATATATATATATATGTATATATATATATATATAATAT
>WNGS01063839.1:11739475-11750758 GCA_020271785.1 Procambarus virginalis
CATTGTTTCTAGGGAGAAATGGTGAGAAAATGGGATAGTCAGAAGGGCATTGGTGAGAGAGTTGTTGTTGAGGAGGCAAAGTGGGTGTCAGGGGTTAGGGTTTTTTGTTAGGGGGCAGGTGGTGTACGTTACGTATTCTCATGGGAGGCTGGTTGGCAGCCAGCCAGCTGACAACCTGCTGAAATGGTGTCATGGGGGGAATTGGTGAGAGAGTTGTTGTCAAGAGGCAAGTGTGTCAGTAGATAGAGGCTGGTTGTCAGAGATAGAAGTTGCCAAGGGAAGCTGGAGTAATAAATGGTTGGCCGTAGAATGCTGGTGTCAGTGGTAGAAGTTGACAAGGGAAGCTGGAGTAATAAATGGTGTCAGTAGATGCTGTTTGTCAGAGATAGAAGTTGTAAAGGGAAGCTGGAGTAATAAATGGTGTCAGTAGATGCTGTTTGTCAGAGATAGAAGTTGTAAAGGGAAGCTGGAGTAATAATGGGGTCAGTAGATGCTGGTTGTCAGAGATAGAAGTTGTCCAGGGAAGCTGGAGTAATAGTGGTTGGTGTCAGTAGATGCTGGTATGGCCTAGTGGTTGAAGTTGTCAAGGGAAGCTGGAGTTATAGTGGTGTCAGTAGATGCTGTTTGTCAGTGGTAGAAGTTGTCACGGGAAGCTGGAGTAATAGTGCTGTCAGTAGAGGCGGTTGGGAGTGGTAGAAGTTGTCAAGGTAAGCTGGAGTAATAGTGGTGTCAGTAGATGCTGGTTGTCAGTGGTTGAAGGTGTCAAGGGAAGCTGGGGTAAGAGAATAGTGGTGTCAGAGATGCTGGTGTCAGGGTAGAAGTTGTCAGGGAAGCTGGAGTAAGTAAAGTGGTGTCAGTGAAGGCGGTAGCGGCAACACGTGCCTGGCCGGCCTCCATGCTCCCCCACTCCCCTCCTTCCTGCACCTGACCACAACAGACCACCCTCTACCTCAATCTCCTCTCGTCAGATCGCACGAGTCAATTTAATAATAATTATCGCATTCTCTACATTGAAAATAGCCTTTTTATTACAAAAATGTCATATTGGAGCAATAATAATGTTGAAAATTGTGATATATATACAGGAAATATTTAACATCAGTGTTGAACACATTTCCTTTTCAAAGAATTTTTAATACACTTGGGGTGTAGATAACAGCTAACTTGGCATTGTGTGGCCGCCGGTCGCTCCCTGCGCCATTGGGGGGGGTAGGGGGTTTGTTTCCTGGATTCCCTCCCTTCCTCAACAGCCTAGGTACTGTACTGTATTAAAAGGAATATAAGAACCTTCAAAACAGACAATATTTTATTAGGTATACAACAAACAGTATTATTGTTTAGATTAAATGGTTGAGTAGGCCAATAAAACAAATGCACCGGTCACGTGTGACTGTTACGTTGAGTGGAGGGTGGTGGCTAGCTCATTGTGTGTGGTCAGGGAGACAGGTGGTGGCAGGGGAGGCAGGTGGGTCGGACAGGGTGAGTGCAGGGGTCATTGGGCAGGTTCGGTGTTCAAGGGAGGCAAGGTGGTGTCAGGGAGGGAGGCAGTGTGGTGTCAAGGGAGGCAGGTGGTGTCAGGGAGAGGGTGCAAGAGAGAGTGGTTGCAGGGGAGGACAGGTGGTGGTAGGGGAGACAGGTGGTGTCAGGTGGAGCAGGATGTGTGGCAGGGGAGGCAGGTGGTGGCATGGGAGGCAGGTGGTGAGGGGCATTGTGTAGGTGGAGGCAGTGGTGGCATGGACACGGAGAGGCAGGTGGGTGGAGCAGGAGAGGCAGGTTTGGCAGGGTAAGGAGGTAGGGTGTGCAGTGGTGGAAGGTGTTGTCAGTGGGAGGTGGAGGGAGTGAGGTGAGGTGTAGAGTGAAGCCACGGGCAGGCTGGCCAAACGCTCTCATTCTATACACTATTAAAAATCTGCAATCTTAGTCTGTAGAATAATATTAATGCCAAAATATGTTAATTTTCGTGTATATAATATACATTATTAATGCATTAATAATGTATAATTAACATGTTTATTGTGGTTCCTGTAGAAAGCAATAGCTGACTTCGGCTATGTGTGTGGTGGGGTGTATGGCCACGGTACCTAGGGAGAGGGTGGGCGTGTGGGTGTGGGGGGGGAAGGGGGTCGGCTGGAAGTGTGAAAGGAGACGGCTGTCCAAGGACCCATCAATTTGTTTGGTTGTCTGGCGAGTTGAGACGCTTCTCAAAGCTTGCTGCTTCAAATACACCCATGGAGTGGTGTGGTGGTGTGGTGGGTGTGGGTGTGGTGGTGGATGGTGTGGGGATGGTTGTGGTGGGTGTGGTGTGTTGGGTGTGTGGGCGATGGTTGTGGGGTGTGTGGGATGGTGTGGTGGGTGGGGGTGTGTGGGGTGATGGGGGATGGGTGTGTGTGGGATAGTGTGGGTGGTGGTGGGGGAGTGGGTGGTGTGGGGTGTGGATGTGGGGATTGGGGTGGGAATTGGTTGGTGGTGGGGTGGTGTGGTGTGGTTGGGGGTGTGTGGGAAGGTGTTGGGTGTGGGTGGGGTGGGGGGGTGGATGGTGTGGTTTGTTTGAGTGGTTGGGATATGGTGTTGGGGGGATGGTGTGGTGGGTGGAGAATGGGTGGTGGGGTGGGGATGGTGGGGGTGGGGTGTTGGGATGGTGTGGGTGTGTTGGTGGGGATGGTGTGGTGGTTGTGGAGGTGTGGGGGATGTTGGATGGGTGTGGTGGGGAATGGTGTGGGTGGTGTGGAGGATGGTGTGGGGGTTGTATGGGTGTGTGTGGGGGGATGGTTGGGTGTGTGGGGGATGGTGTGAGGCCTAGGTGTGGATAATGGTGTGGGTGGGTGGGTGTGGAGGATGGTGTGGGTGGTGTGGAGAATGGTGTGGGTGGTGTGGAGGATGGTGTGGGTGGTGTGGAGGATGGTGTGGGTGGTGTGGGGGGATGGTGTGGGTGGTGTGGGGATGGTGTGGATGGGGTGGGGGATGGTGATTCTCGCATCACTAGCAAGGACTCCCTTTATGAGTCAGGTGCAGTGTTTTCTAATGCTAATGTGTCCTGGCATATGTAAAAAAAAAAAAAAATTTAAGAAGGTTGTTGGGGTCGACGGATGGAACGAATTCCGCACTGGAACGAATCGGCTTCGCCCCATATAGTTCATTCAAGTGAGGACACACTGTAATAATATTTTAAATAAAATAACTTGTAACAGTCAATATGTACATTAAATTTTGAGTATGCCTATAAAATAAGCACAGGTCATGTCAACACGTTGGACCTGGATGAGATGGCTGGCACCATGTGCTTCTCCTCTTCCTGGGTAAAAACGTCGAACTCATGCGCGAAGGATTTTCGTGATAAATTTGAACAATTTTTACTGTTTGAACTCATTTAATCTGTCAAGATGTTTCAGAGCAGCATTCATAGTATTGAAGGTATAAAAGAAAAGAGAAAATATTTTGTCAATTGATTAGAAAGTTGACTTGATAGAGAAAGCAGAGCATGGCTACTCTGTCACTCAACTCGCCCAAGAATTCAACATTGGTAAAGCTACAGTTTGTGATATAAAAAACCAGCGTTGAATGTAATGAAACGCCATTTTCTGGGCGAGTCCCGGAGGCTCCCCGGAGCTATCCCAGGCTGATATGCTAATTTCAGACTTTGGCATCAGTCATGTGTATGGAGTTCTTAGGCCTACCGGAGACCACGGCCAGAACCGGGCCCCCTCAGAGAGGCACGGGGAGCAATGGCCTATAGAAGCCCCCGTGTGGTTGGAAGCATTCTATGTCTGCCATCGACCGGGACAGGCACCCAGAAAGGTAAGCGCCCCAAAACAAACCCCTATTCTGGTTAAAATTGCTACCAAAATCCGAACTAGTGGATAGAACTCCCAAACAGAAAAACAAGCAAACTAGTGTGACGTCACACGTCACCGCGCCGCTGTCTGCGCAGCTCCCCCCCTCCCCGGGAGGGGGAAGGTGGAGCCCCAGACCTCCCACGCCGGCTATCCACCCATCAGTTCTGAGGCTGGATGTCAAGACACGCGAAAAACCGCCGACCGGAGGGAGGGAGGGTTGCCGGGGAGCCTCCGTGTAACACTGTAAAGGTGTTTGGTTTATTTTTATTTAATACATACATGGAGATATATGAGTCACAGACTTGGATTTGACAGACGCCAACTTGTCTGGCCTACATCTCACACCTCTAAGTGTTAATTGACAACCAAGTGACCTGAGGTCAGCCAGGCGAATCTCACCTGGCTCTCGCTAATCTTATAATTGAGCCGGGTAGCCTTCAAACATGCCGACGTTTAAGGAGTGGCTTGGTAGAGTGCCGGAGGCTATCTAACTTGTGGGCGGAGTTAGCTACCAGGTTTCCCAATATATACTCGGAGAGAGATCGATTCGAGATCAGGAGGACAGCAGAAGCAGAGCCATAGACAGAAGAACAGACAGCAGCGGCCAGCCGTCCAGACAGGCGGTCTGTCGGCGGGGGCGGGACCGTCTCTGTCAACTACAGACCCCCCCCCCTTTCTCTATTCCACGGAGACTCTTAAGACTCGGAGACACTTGGTGAGTTGAACATTGAGGGACTTTGTCGTGTTCACTAAACAGGTGTTGTGTGATGATCAGGGGCAGTCGAGTTGTAGGGTTCTCGAATTCTTGGATGATGACTCACTTGAACTATTAAGCTTGACCATTTATACTTGCTTAAATTATTGATACTTACCATATGAAATATAAGTGAATTTATACATTTAACTGGTCTTTAACTTTGTTCCCTAGAATTTTGAATGAGTACATGATACAGAGGGAGCATACCTCTTGAAACATCTTTGAGGGTATTATGTTGATACAGACAAGTTCCATTCCTTGTCTTGTATGTAGATGATCTAGAATGGATGGTGGCAGCATTTTCATTTTCTATTTTCTATTTCCTACTTCTATTTTCTAATTTCATCTTCTACTATCTACTCTACTATCATTTTCTACTTCTACTATCTACTTTCCTACTTCTACCTATCTACCCTTCTACCTCGTCTACTTCTCCTACTCACTTCTTACTTACTTAATACTTCATTCCCCCCCCCCCCCATTACATCCGGGACTCACCCAGAAAATGGCGTTTCATTACATTCAACGCTGGTTTTCTGGGGGGAGCCCCGTCGGCTCCCCGGAGCTAACTACCCACAGAGGAAGATCAAAGGGACGGAACCGGGAGGCGGACACCACCCAAACAACCAAAACGCTAAAACCAAAGGAGCAGGAAAACACAGCGACCTGACCCCCAGAGGCAAAGGCCCAAAAGGAAAAGAGCCGACGAAAAACAAACCGGAACCGAAGAGGCACTACCAACCGAGGAGAAGACAGAGCACGCTGACCAGAAACCAGGATGGTGCAAGCGGCGCACGAACAGGCCGGAGGGGAAACGAAGCACAAGACAGCTTACTAAGCGGTGTAGAAGCAAGACCGAAAGCAAGCCAAAGCGACTCCGCCAGCGCCGCACAAAAAGAGAGAGGCGACAGTATGTGGCACGACGACGGCCCCCAACCCGTACCAAAAAACCAGGCCGACGCTAACAAGAGGAACCACCTAAGAAGGTACAGGAAAAGGAAGGACCGCCAAAACACCCCATACTGCCGCCAAGAGAAACACGCAGGTGGGACACCGACCACCAGCCGGAGGCGAGACCACGAGGCAGACGGAAGCAGCCCCGACAAGGCCCCTCCGAGCCCAGGAAAAGGCGGAGCCGCAAGAAGATCTCGGGCGCGACCACCGAACTCAGGTGGTACAAGGAGATGGAACGTCTGCCGAACAGACAAATCTCAAAGCAAGCAAACCCGCCAGGAGAACAAATGACGGGTCCGACGCGAGACATCGCAAGACCCCAAAAAACCAAGTGGCAGGGCAAGCAAGGAAACCAAAGAAGGCGGAAGGGTTGCCGCCAGAACCCTACCCGAACCAAGAGGTACGAGCAACAGCAACAGACCGAGACAAAGAAGCACACCACAGGACACAGGCCGAAAAAAGCCCAAGAAGCCAAGGAACACACGCAGAACACCCCTGTGGCAGAGGAGGAAAACAAGGGAACACACAAACAATGAAGTGGTGGAAACCGACCACGTCCCCCAACATAGCAGCAAGTGCAGGCAAAACTGACCAAAGGAGATGCCAGGAAAACGACTGGGGTGAGGCAGGACGAAAGAGCAGAAGCATAAAAAACCCCAGGAGTAAGGACACGCCACTGCGAAACACGGTACTAATGCACACGCGCAGTAGTAGCAACATACAACCTGGTGGATAAAGACAGGCTGTTTAACACAAGGGGCACACGCCCTAGGGGACGCAGGTGGAAACCGAATGCCCAAATGAGCCACAGAGACAGTAGAAAGAACTTTAGTGTCAGAGTGGTTGACAAATGGAACGCATTAGGAAGCGATGTGGTGGAGGCTGACTCCAAACACAGTTTCAAGTGTAGATACGATAAGAGCCCAATAGGCTCAGGAAACCGTACACCTGTTATAAGATTGACGTTTGAGAGGCGGGACCAAAGAGCCAGAGCTCAACCCCCGCAAGCACAACTAGGGGAGTATACACCACCGCAACATGCCACAGGTAAAGAGCAACTCGCTCCGGCAAAGGCAGAGAACGGAGCAGATAGACCCCAGACAGGGCCCACTGAGACACGACAGAACCCAGCAGGCCCAGGAACCCGCCTACCAGGCGACCGACGGCGGAGAAACCCCGCTCAAAACCGGCTGGATGGGGAACCGGGAGCTCATGTACACCCCAAGCCCGGCCCGAGGCCAGGCTAGACCGGCCAAAGGGAGGCCCACCAGGAAGACGCATGGGGCGGCCTGCAGGCCCACAGACTCCCCACAACCAGGATGGGCCATAACTAAGTCGAAGGCAAGCTAGTGTGCCCCGAAAGTCCACAGACCGTACCATAGGGGCATAACTTGCAATCCCCTCACAGAGTTCAGTGGCATACCGATAATAGGTTAAGTAACAATTGTAATTACGAAACCATAAGATGCTTATTGTAACCTACTAAGTAGGTCAGGTAAGGTCGGTGTTTTCCACGAAGTTTTTTAAGGGAAACCATTATGTTTAGTATGGCACCTATGCACGGAACGAAGAAGTCAATATTGACGTAATAAAGATGCGGTGACGGGTTGGTGCAAGAGAGAACCGGATCAGCACCTCCAAGGATACCCGATCAACCAGGCTGTGACTCATACGTCGGGCAGCAAGCAGCCATGTCCAACAGCCAGCATGACCAGTCCAGGAGGCCTGGTCGATGACCGGGCCGCGGGGACGCTAAGCCCCGGAAGCACCTCAAGTTAACCTCAAGATAAGGTACCAGCGAGAAGGCGTATGCTCGCAAGGAGGTCGTGTAACAACTGCAGACCTCTGATGGATATACAGTGTTCCCCGAGTGTGCCTATGGCACCACTGCACTCCACTGGTACTATCCCGCAAGTTCTACCAGATAGGCGGGACCCAAAAGCCAGAGCGCATAAACCTTGCAAGCACAGCCAGAAGCCCTACCAGGCGAGTACAGAACCAACACCACAAACCCCCACACCACATAACACTAACAAAGGTGGGACCCCTGAATGACCCTAGCATGGGATGGACATGCACAAGAGTGGGACAGGAAGGGGTGAAAAAAGGGGACCGACACTGGTGTGCGAACGGTCTCAGTCGTACAAAAAGAGACCTAAAGAAAGACAGGCATATAACACCACATCCAGCGCCCTGCCAAAAGACGCCAGACCGCAGAAACTCACCTGGCAAACGGTGGCTCGAAGTGACACGACTCAACCGAGCCCAGAAGAACCTGGGAGCACCGCCAGGTGAAGAAGCCAGAGCCGGACCTGCAGGAGAGCAAGGAAGAGGCGAAGAAGGCGGCCCACACCCATGACACAGGGGAAACCTCGGCGGCCTCCCCACAACTGGAACCCAGGACACCCCCGGAGCGAAAAGGGGCACATACCGCGGCAAGGGAGAAGAGCGAAAGGCGAAGCACTGGAGCAAAAAGACGACGAACACCGGCACTACACACCGCCCAGACCAAAACAAACTCCGCGGCGCACGCGCATGACATGCCGGCCGAAAACGCGCAACCTACCCTGCGGGAAGGCGGCAACCAAGACTACTGCACAAGAAAAGTAGCCAAAAGAGTGAGCAGGAACAAGAAAACCGGCCAAAGAAGCGAAGACAGAGCCCAAAAAGGCACGCAACCGGGCCACAAGTAGCCCAACAGGGCACAAGTAGCCCAACAGGCCACAAGTAGCCCAACAGGGCCACAAGTAGCCCAACAGGGCCACAAGTAGCCCAACAGGCCAGAAAGAGCCCAAACCGGGCCAAAAGTAGCCCAACAGGGCTACAAGGAGCACAACAGGACCACAAGGAGCCCAACAGGGCTACAAGTAGCCCAAACTCGCCAACAAGGACGAGGAGCCGACAGACGTTCCAATAACGCGGGAAGGAGGAAAAACCTTCCCGAACCCTCGAGAACACGGAAGCCAAAACCAGTCCCGAAGGCACACAAAGGCGCATGCGCACCCGAGACCAGTAGTCATGTAGAACCCCCAAAACGGGGAAACATGACGAAAACACCGTCCCCCCCAAAAAAAAGGGGTGGGGGGAAACATCCACCCACAGGACGGAACCAACCGACTCAAAGGCCAAGGAACCGAGCCCGGGGAGGGGCCGACGCCCAACAGCACGTACGGCGAGTGGAGAGGAAAACCCCACTCCGCGTAACCACAAGCCCCGCCGAGAGGGGGATAAAAACCCCCACGGGGTCCTATGGGGCCAAGGCCCCCCAAGTCAGCCCCTCCGCAGCCCCGGGAACCCACACAACAGGCCCGGGGCCGAGCCGTCCCCTAAAGCCCCGGCCGTACCAGAAAACCGGGACAGCCGTGAAAACACTAAGGAAGGGAGCCCACTGGCAGACTCTTACAACACGGCTGGAGGAACAGGCTCGAATGCCCCCGTCACTACCCCGGAAGGGGATTTCCCCGAGACTGCCCGAGTCTCAACACCACCAAACCCCGCCCTGAACCTACAGACGGTAAGGAACCGGATGCAGGCAGGAAGGGGAATCCAGGGGAAAACAAGAACCAAAACGGGGCAGCCCCGGGGCTCCCGGGGAGTTACCACGAGAGCGTTGCCACCACCAAGGCTCAAGTGCAACGCCTCTGCTGCCCGCACCAGCTGAGCACAACTGGGTAACCGAGCCATAACGAGCAACAAACTCGCAGGGCTCCGGGTCGAAGGTGTCACCGACCCCACAGGCAGCAGACGGAGGCAAAACAGAGAGTCACCCAGAGACAAGGGGTGAGCAACCCTCAAACTCGCTGGAAGCGAGGGGGGGGCTCTGGGGTCACATCCATCGGACCCACGCGCCCCCAGGGGTTTCCCAGGGTCCCGAGCGTTTACTATAAGAGGACTCGCGCTCAGGTAATCCCAGGCAGGGTACTGCTAACCGGCACCCAAAACTACCAAACAACTTTCTAAGAGCTGAACCCCCGGGACGTGTACACTCACGGGGACCTAGCAGGGGGTACCACCAGAAAACTCAGAACACAAGGGACACCAGGGGCAAGAACGAAGGCAGACCCCCCCACCAGGTAGATAAACAAAAAGAAAAAGAACCCCGCAAGAGGACAGCGTACCCAAGCGGAACAGAGCCGGCCGCTATGATTGGGAAAAGACAAGCTGCACAGTACCCTGCGCCCCACCAGTGCAAAACTGCCCCTTACTCTAAGGCGAACAAGGGAGACAGAACACCCGAGCACACAAAGAGCGGCCGAAAACCAAGCAGTAAACGGCCTAGCAGGGGCAGACCCCAAGGAACTTGTGGAAGGTGGCCCCAAGTCCCAAGGGCAGTACTTACAGGGCACCTAGGGAAGGGAACCCTAGGCGCATGCAGCCCGAGTACTGGAGAATCACTCCCGGCTCGCGCACCACCTAGAAAACAGACACCACACTCTAGGTGCAGTGCTGAAACAACCACTGGAGCCGGAGCACATAACCGGTGCCTATAGCATCAGCCGAAGAACTGATGGGTGGATAGCCGGCGTGGGAGGTCTGGGGCTCCACCTTCCCCCTCCCGGGGAGGGGGGAGCTGCGCAGACAGCGGCGCGGTGACGTGTGACGTCACACTAGTTTGCTTGTTTTTCTGTTTGGGAGTTCTATCCACTAGTTCGGATTTTGGTAGCAATTTTAACCAGAATAGGGGTTTGTTTTGGGGCGCTTACCTTTCTGGGTGCCTGTCCCGGTCGATGGCAGACATAGAATGCTTCCAACCACACGGGGGCTTCTATAGGCCATTGCTCCCCGTGCCTCTCTGAGGGGGCCCGGTTCTGGCCGTGGTCTCCGGTAGGCCTAAGAACTCCATACACATGACTGATGCCAAAGTCTGAAATTAGCATATCAGCCTGGGATAGCTCCGGGGAGCCGACGGGGCTCCCCCCAGAAAAGCAGAAGGATAATATCAATAAATTCTTTGCTCAAACTGATGCAATAGGCAACAGGAAAAATTGAGGGCTGCAAAGTATACAGGTTTGGACTCGTCTGTATTTTAATGGTTTGCACAGCATGGTGCGAAAGGAATTGCTGTTTCAGTTGATTCTATTAGAAATGCAGCTGAAAGACTTGCTGTAAAGTTAAACATAGATAATTTCAAGGCTAGCACTGAATAAGTATGTCGATTTAAAGAGAGGTATGGCATCATTAACAAGATAATTTGTGGCGAGGCATTAAGTGCAGGTGTTGGACGTGCTAATGCATATAAGAATAAACTTTTTCAGCACATTATATCTAATAATCTAAGCTGTTTTAAGTGTACAATGCAGATGTAACAAGCTTTAACTGGAATGCCTTCAAAGAAACACTTTGGCCTTCAGGCTTGAGAAGAGTACTCCTGGTTGCACGGTAAAGAAGGAAAGAATTTCAGCATTATTGTGCTGTAACGCAGATGGCAGTCACCGAACAAAGTACGCAATTCTTGGGAAATCTGCCAACCTCAGAGCATTGAAAACTGCATGAACCGACTACCTGTCATCTACTACAACACAAAAATGCCTGGTTCACACAGATTATTTTTGAGGATTGGTTCCAGAATCATTTTTGTAAAGAAGTAAAAAAGCAGCAGATCAATATGTGTAGAATTCATCCTGCTGAGGTAAAGGCAATATTGTTGACTGATAATGCCCCAGCTCACCCCATTGCTAAATTACATCACCTGATGGCAAAATAACATGTATGGCTTTACCACCAACACTACATCTGTAA
>WNGS01063839.1:11760023-11783890 GCA_020271785.1 Procambarus virginalis
TGCACGAAAAATGACGGGTTGGATAACAAGAAATTTTCACACTAGAGATGCTTACCGCTGATGATACTTTCAAAACGCTGGTGCTCTCTAGAGGGAGTACTGCTGCACAATGACAGCCCCTTTCAAAGCTGGAGAAATGCTGACCTGGAGAGCGTGCAGAGATCCTTTACTGCTAGAATCCACTCGGTAAAAACATCTAAACTATTGGGACCGACTAAAGAGCCTAACTCTGTACTCCCTTGAGCGCAGGCGGGAGAGATACATAATAATTACACATGGAAAATATTAGAGGGGGCTGGTCCCAAACCTGCACACAGAAATAACATCACATGCGACCAGAAGACATGGCAGGATGTGCAGAATACCCCGTTGAAAAAGAGGTGCAACTGGTACTCTGAGGAGAACTCCATCAACATCAGGGGCCCGAGACTGTTCAACACGCTCCCGCTACACATAAGGGGCATAACTGGCAAACCCCTCAGTGTTCAAGAGAGAACTGGATAAGCACCCAAAGGATACCTGATCAACCAGGCTGTGACTCGTACGTCAGGCTGCGAGCAGCCGCGTCCACAGCCTGGTTGATCAGTCCAGCAACCAGGAGGCCTGGTCGATGACCGGGCCGCGGGGACGCTAAGCCCGGAAGCTCCTCAAGGTATACTCAAGGTAAGGTAACACCATCAATAGTGTCCCAGAAATGTGTAAGTACTTCATTCATATTGATGTGCTGCCCGAAATCTTAGCGAAGTATCCAAAATTTGCTTACTGTAAGTTATGCATGCACATGACTGTAAAGCTGCCGCCCAGTTGGGTTGGTGTGGAGCAAGACTAGTAACTGTGCGACTCCTCATAGATGTAAAGTGCCTTGTATAGTGACTGTTGTGAGCCTCTGTTGAATCACTTGTGACACAAAAGATTACTGATGTGTGTGTTTGTGTGGGTGATTAAATATGTACAGTATGTGTATGTATATTTGTATACGTATGTATATGTACATGTATGCATACGTATGTGTACATTAATAATTTTGTAACTAGCATCAAAAGATTGTTATTTACTTAGCTAAACGAACTAGAGGGTTCAGTTCCTGAACCGATTATGTGCCTCAGTAATCCTTTACACCACCGCCCACGGATGGGTATTATGGGGTGCATAATAAAGAAAGAAAATGAATGGACCGAACCCCACAATTCATTTAGCTGAGCAAGTTACAATCTTGATGAGCTAGTTACAAAATTCACTATAAGTCGTCACATCATAATTGGGTTCGAGATCGACCACAAGTAGTGCATTACATAATTTATCAGTATTGTGCAGCCTGTGATCCCCGCCTGGCTGGATACTGATACCTAGGTAGTTTTCATGTGTCCGGACACCGGCGATAAGGTGGTATTATTTATTTAACTTAAGAGATATTTATTTTTAAATGTTGTCACATTAATGGCTACATCTTCCTTTCTTCTGACATATAGATTTTTAAGATTAATTAAAATATATGGAAACTAATTATACAATTTATTGGCTGGTGTGCAGGTCTTCACACTCTCAGAGCTAGCCATCAAGTAACTATCAAAACGCATATATCTTCGTTTTCACTTCAGTTATATTTATGACAAAGGATTTTAAATGTAGCCTATATTTCTAATTTTGTGATGACATAAATACTTTTGTTAATTACAATATCTAGATCAAACTAACATTGATTTTCAAAAGGTTGTATATTTTCCATCAATGGAGAGCATCAGCCAAGAAGCCTTCTTTAAAATATGAATATCTTTCCTCACCCAATAAGATCTAATTTTAATCTCTGAATAAAACGCAAAAAACGACTTGATTGTAACCTATCCACTGCTGCCCATTGGATGGGGGAGAGGGGGTTGTGTGTAGGAAACATATCAATTGTTACACTATAGCTCTCCATATATGTCAGTTGCTTAAATTATAAACTGTACTTGTGGTCGGTCTCGAGCCCATTGTTGATGTGACAATGTGCATTGACTTTTGTAACTAGCTTATCAAGATTATAATTTGCTTGGCTATATGAATTGTGGCTCATTCCCTGAGCCCATTATGTGCCTCTGTAACACTCCACTATCACCCATAGGATGGGTATGGGGTGCATAATAAATGAACTAAACTAAGCTCTGCCTTTTTGATAACATATACAATTATAAGCTTTATTTGTGAATCTTAATTAAACAATATATCACAAAGCCTGTAGGGTTCGGTGAGATGAGCGAAGAGACATGGAAGATTTTACGTAAGTACAGTACATGGTAGTTTAAGTAGCGAACGCATGTCAACGAATAACGAGTATATATAACAAACTATTGTCCAATGAAGTCGATTTAACTTCCAAACATATATTTTTTAATAAATGTTAAATGTTTTCTGGCTAGTTATGTTAGATTTTATTAAAAATACGTATTCTACTTGTTAACATTATAATTTAAATTTGTGATAATTTGTGCAGAGAAGTGCGACAAGTGGATATGCCAACAAACACTTTCCAAACAACGATATATCTTGGATAAGTCGCTCCACAACATTGACGCTTGGACCGTCGACTTCCTTTGATGCTACTTATTTACTTATTTCATAATGAAATTATATTGGTTTGAAGTAAATATATGTTTTCTCATGTTCTGCATTCAGCACCCACATTATAGTGAGTAAATATACCATATTACTTCATTACTTAAATAATGCTAGGAGGGTTTGAGTAGCTTTGGGTCTTTAGTGGACAGAATCTCCAATAGATGGGGCGAGAGTCGCCCCCTCTCTCTCGCCCGAGCAAGAGTCGAAACTTAATTTAAAATTGATATATCTTTGTCCTCGAACATGATTTATTTTATTTGGTGCAATCATAATAATGTTCATATCTTGGTCTTTCTGGAGGCATATAAGACTTTAGGCTTTATTAGCGTATCTTTGTTAATTATACAATATATCGGCAAGTGGGTAGGCGTCTGCACTACATGCCTGACAAGCTACTGAGCGCTACTATAAAAACATATGTCTCTTCACTTGAGCTATAAATATGTCTATTGTAATGTATTTAAAATGAAGCTCATATTTCTATCTTGCTTAAGACATGTATAACATTTGTGTTTATTAACGAATTTACGTGAAATAAACATTGATCTGAGAGAGAGTTGCTCTGTCGTTCAGTCTGTATGGGTCGGAGCTCCGTAATTTTTAAAATACAGGCATACCTCAGTTTAAGAGTTTAATTGGTTCCTAGAGACGCCTCGTATTCCGAAAACTCGTATTCTGAAGCGAATTTCCCCATAAGAAATAATGGGAAATGAATTAATCCATTCCTGACTACCCCAAAAACCCCATATCAAACTAAATTTTTATACCTAATTCATCTAAATAAACCTACAAAACTATGTTCAAGTTATTACTTACCTTGCTGATGAATGCTGTAGGCGTATGAAAGATGGTGAGGAGGGGGGAGGAGGAGAGGAGTTACTGTTTGGAAGGGGAGTCCCCTTCCATTATCACATCAGGCAATGAGGACCTTTCAGGTGTGCACTCCCTGGGACGTTTTATCCGAGTGCCACTAGGTCCTGGTTGAGGCTCACTGCTCGATTTTCTCACCACATATCTGTCCATGGAAGCTTGCTTTTCCCTTCTTCGCATACTCTCTCTGTAGTAAGGCATCACATTGTCATTGAAAAGATTAAGGCAACGGCCTACTACAGCTTTCTCTGGGTGAGTCTTTTCAACAATTGTTTAAATCTCTTACCACATCTGACACACCTTCCTAATTACTGCAGAAGGGACATCCGCTGCTGCCTCATCCTCCTCCACTGAAGAATCTTCAGCTGCGTTGTCTCGCTGTTCCTGTTGAAGGGCTTGGAGTTCTTCGGTGGTCAGTTCTTCGTTGTGTTCTTCCACCAACTCCTCCACATCATCACTATCCAATTCCAAGCCCATTTGCTGGCCTAGAGTAACAATTTCCTCAACAATAGGCGCATCATTTATAGGCTCAAACCCCTCAAAGTCTAATTCTCTCACACATTCAGGCCACAATTTTCTCCAGCCAGAGATCAGGGTTCTTTGAGTCACTTCTTGCCAGGCTTTGTCAACGAGTTTTAAAACACTACAAATGTTAAAATGGTGTTTCCAGAACTCTTTGAGGGTGAGGTTTGTGGCTTCAGTCACTTCAAAACATTTTCGGAAAAGTGCCCTTTCATAAAGTTTCTTAAAATTCGCTATGATTTTCTGGTCAATAGGCTGAATTAGAGGAGTGGTGTTAGGAGGAAGGAATTTAACTGTGAGGAATTTATTGTATCGGGGCAACACATCATCTTGCAAGCCTCGAGGAAGAGCAGGAGCATTGTCGAGGAGAAGCACGGCTTTGAGTGGCAAATGTTTCTCCTGCAGATATTTTTCTATGGTAGGGCACAGCACTTCATTCACCCACTCCGAAAAAATAAGCCTAGTCTCCCATGCTTTTTTATTAGCCTTCCACATCACACACAAATGGGTTTTCTGCACTTTATACTGTTTGAAAACCCTTGGATTTTCAGAATGATACACTAGCAAGGGTTTAATTTTCAAATCGCCACTCGCATTTGAACACAGCACAAGCGTAAACCTATCTTTCATAGGCTTGTGTCCGGGCAAGGATTTTTCCTCCTTAGTAATGTATGTCCTCTTAGGCATTCTTTTGCAAAACAGTCCTGTTTCGTCACAATTAAACACTTGTTGCGGTAGGTATCCCTCAGCCTCTGCAAACTCTTTAAATTCCTCAATAAATCGTCCAGCGGCTGGTTTGTCTGAGCTGGCTGCCTCCCCATGCCTTGTAACACTATGGATACCACTTCTCCTTCTAAATTTTTCAAACCAGCCCCTGCTTGCCTTAAACTCTTTCGTCTCTGCATCACTCATTGCAGGGGTTTTCTTTAGAAGGTCTTCGTGCAATACTCTGGCTTTCTCACAAATAATGGCCTCCGAAACACTATCTCCCCTTAACTCCTTGTCGTGTATCCAAATTAATAACAACTTTTCCACTTCTTCAAGTATTTGTGGTCTTTGTTTCGTTATTGTTCTTACTCCTTTTGCCACTTTAGTACTCATAATCTCATTTTTCTTCTTAAGTATAGTGCATATTGTTGATGTGGCTTTGTTGTACTGCCTACAAAGTTCAACAACACGTGTACCGTTCTCATGCTTCCGAATTATCTCTTGTTTCTCCTCTATTGTCATCCTCACATGAGCTTTCTGGCCTTTATCCTTACCACTGGCTTTCTTGGGACTCATGGTGAGATATATAATAACAAATTGTATAGTCAAATCACCAAAAATCTAACAAAACACTGAAAATCCACGAGAAGAATTGATGCAAGGTAGTCACTGAGCGCGAGACAATGGTAAACTGAGGGGCGGAGGGGCGACGATCGCTGAACCACCACGCGCTAGGTCGGCCTGTACGCGTATCAACAAACTCGCGTCCCGAGGTAACCCTCGCGTTCCGAGACATATTTTCCGAGGAAATCCTGCTCGTCTTCCAAAAAACTTGCATACAGGGACACTCGCATTCCGAGGTACCACTGTAGGGGAGGCATTGAGGGGTAGAGGCAGGGAGAGTGTTGGGGGTGGTGGTGAGGGTGATAGGGAGAGTATTGGTGGTGGTAGTGAAGGAGGGAGGGAGAGGGGTGGTGTTGAGGGAGGTAGGGAGAGGGGGTGGTGTTGAGGGAGGTAGGGAGAGGGGTGGTGTTAAGGGAGGTAGGGAGATGGGTGGTGTTGAGGGAGGTAGGGAGAGGGGTGGTGTTGAGGGAGGTAGGGAGAGGGGTGGTGTTGAGAGAGGTAGGGAGAGGGGTGGTGTTGAGGGAGGTAGGGAGAGGGGTGGTGTTGAGGGAGGCAGGGAGAGGGGTGGTGTTGAGGGAGGCAGGGAGAAGGGTGGTGTTGAGGGAGGTAGGGAGAGAGGTGGTGTTGAGGGAGGTTGGGAGAGGGGTCGTGTTGAGGGAGGTAGGGAGAGGGGGTGGTGTTGAGGGAGGCAGGGAGAGGGGTGGTGTTGAGAGAGGCAGGGAGAGGGGTGGTGTTGAGGGAGGTAGGGAGAGAGGTGGTGTTGAGGGAGGTTGGGAGAGGGGTGGTGTTGAGGGAGGTAGGGAGAGGGGTGGTGTTGAGGGAGGTAGGGAGAGGGGTGGTGTTGAGGAAGGCAGGGAGGGGTGGTGTTGAGGGAGGTAGGGAGAGGGGTGGTGTTGAGGGAGGTAGGGAGAGGGGTGGTGTTGAGGGAGGCAGGGAGGGGTGGTGTTGAGGGAGGCAGGGAGGGGTGGTGTTGAGGGAGGTAGGGAGAGGGGTGGTGTTGAGGGAGGTAGGGAGAGGGGTGGTGTTGAGGGAGGTAGGGAGAGGGGTGGTGTTGAGGGAGGTAGGGAGAGGGGTGGTGTTGAGGGAGGTAGGGAGAGGGGTGGTGTTGAGGGAGGTAGGGAGAGGGGTGGTGTTGAGGGAGGTAGGGGAGGGTGTTGTTGAGGGAGGTAGGGAGAGGGGTGGTGTTGAGGGAGGTAGGGAGAGGGGTGGTGTTGAGGGAGGTAGGGAGAGGGTGGTGTTGAGGGAGGCAGGGAGGGGTGGTGTTGAGGGAGGCAGGGAGGGTGGTGTTGAGGGAGGTAGGGAGAGGGGTGGTGTTGAGGGAGGTAGGGAGAGGGGTGGTGTTGAGGGAGGTAGGGAGAGGGGTGGTGTTGAGGGAGGTAGGGAGAGGGGTGGTGTNGACTTCTTGATGTGTAGTGCCTCGCAGATGTCAAGCCGCCTGCTGTCGCTGTATCTATCAATGATTTCTGTGTTGTTTGTTAAGATTTCTCTGGTGATGGTTTGGTTGTGGGAAGAGAATATATGTTCCTTAATGGAGCCCTGTTGCTTATGCATCGTTAAACGCCTGGAAAGAGATGTTGTTGTCTTGCCTATATACTGAGTTTTTTGAGGCTTACAGTCCCCAAGAGGGCATTTGAAGGCATAGACGACGTTTGTCTCTTTTAGAGCGTTCTGCTCCGTGTCTGGAGAGCTTCTCATGAGTAGGCTGGCCTTTTTTTGGTTTTATAGTAAATCGTTAGTTGTATCTTCTGATTTTTGTCTGTAGGGATAACATTTCTATTAACAATATCTTTCAGGACCCTTTCTTCCGTTTTATGAGCTGTGGAGAAAAAGTTCCTGTAAAATAGTCTAATAGGGGGTATAGGTGTTGTATTAGTTGTCTCTTCAGAGGTTGCATGGCGTTTCACTTTCCTTCTTATGATGTCTTCAATGAAACCATTGGAGAAGCCGTTGTTGACTAGGACCTGCCTTAATTTATTAATACTTAATAATTACTTAGTAATACTTAATAATTACTTAATAATACTTAGTAATTTAAAATACTTAATTAATACATTATTATTATTATTATAACCTTACCAAATGCTTTGCTGAATCAAATAATGTTATTACTTTCAATGTGTTACAATAGCATAATTAAGTGCTGCAAGTGTCAGGTCTTTTATATAATCGGTATTTGTTATATTCTGTACTCTTTTTATGTTATTTAAATTTCAAATAGAAATAGTTTTTAAAGTATGTATCTTAATAAATTTGAACCTTATATTATTTTACATCAACAAATTAGATTTCGAATGTTAAAACCAATTTCAACCAATTAAAGGATTTATCCTTTAGTTTAGTTTAGTTCATTTATTATGCACCCCATACCCATCCCGTGGGCGGTAGTGGAAAGGGTTACAGAGGCACATAATGGGCTCAGGGACTGAACCCCACAATTCATTTAGCTAAGCAAGTTACAATCTTGATGAGCTAGTTACAAAATTCAATATAAGTCGTCACATCAACAATGGGTTCGAGATCGACCTCAGGTACAGGTTCTAAATTAAGCAACTGACATACGTGGAGAGCTAGTGTCACAATTTATATGTTTGTCCTGCACACCGCTCCCCATCCAGCGGGCAGCGGTGGATAGGTTACAATCACTCATTTACTACCTACAGTTAGCAAACTGGGGATATTTGGCTAAAATTTCTGGTAGCAGATCATTTTGAATGAAATATTTACACATCTCTGGAACATTGGTTATAGAATTGTCTCTAAATTCACGTATCTTTTCGCACTCCATCACATAGTGACGGAGGGTGTGCGAATAATTTTGTTGACACAGTTTACATTTGGTCAGGTCTACATCGTTAAACTGAAATAAATATATAACACTGTACGGTACAGTTGTGTTTAATTATGTTTTGCGATTCCTTTGGAAAAAGTATTTGTGCACCAAGTACTACTAGGTCATTATGAGATATGCTGAATGTTGTCAATATGCCATCTGAATACGCTTCACTTTGCGTTAATCATTGGACGTCCTAATGATTAAGGTCCCCAAAAGGACTTAATCAGACCTCAGTGGATATTTTTACTCTCCCTCTCTCTCTCTCTCTCAGAGCATCCCCTTATGTGTTGTATGTGGGTGCTGAAGTTCAGTCACTTGTCTATGTATAGGTGAAGGAACTTTCCATAATTGTTATTGCTAATGTTTACTTGTAATACTGGGTATACATCCGGTGTTCTTACCCTCGACCGCGGCGAGGGTAAGCCACGGCCGTATGGTCTGAAACCCACAAATATTTACAATGTGGGGGGGAGGGTGGATAACATTTCCTCTTCAAGCACACGCACACAAATGAACTATGTTACTTAACTGGAAGCACTCGTACAACATAATTTACACGATTTCTCAGGATTATTATACTTCTTACCAGCATATATACAGTATAGTACCTAGGAGGTTCTCTTCAATGATATAGCAAGTTGATATCTAAGATAATTAAAAGAACCCAAGCAAACTACTGTGGAAATGTGCAGGACAAACATATCAATTGTGACACTAGCTCTCCACATATGGAATTTGCTTAATTTAGAAACTGTACGTGTGGTCGATCTCGAACTCATGTTGTTGATGTGACGATGTGTTATGAATTTTGTGGCTAGCTCCTCAAGATTGACTTGCTTAGATAAATAAATTGTGTGTTCAGTCCCTGAACCCATTATGTGATAAATTAACTAAACTAAAAACTATAGTATGGCGACGAAACCTGAACTGCATAATGTAAATAGGGATTAACCAGAACAAGATATAGTGAAGAATAACACCAGGTGTTTTATTACTAACATTCTTAAGCACAACTGGCAAATACTTCGTCTGGTGATTTGTTTGGTTTGAGTTTAATAATGTTTAATAACAATAAAACAGAGAATGACTGAGACAATTCTTAGGTTCAAACGCTTTACCCCCAAGAGCTTAATAAAAAAATTCAAGTTATTGAACGATTTTTATTTGAATTGTTCTACCGGAAAGATATTTAGAGAAGTTTTTTAGTGATTATGTATGTGCTGTTTAGAAGCAGCACATCTGGATGGTCTCTCTCTCTCGAGTCCTGCTGCCAGATTGGGTTAAAAAATCAATCTCTGTGGCATAGTGGTAAAGCACTCGTTTGTACAGTATCTACCGGGGAGAATTGACCAGGTGCCAATCCTTAACAGTAGCCTAGCTCTGTTCACCCAGCAGTGAATGGGTACACGGTTTGGAGGGTTGTATTCCAGGGTCAAAATTAGGATTAAGGACATGCCCGAAACGCTATGCGTGGTAGTGACTTTGCAAGAATGTAAGAACTCTTGTATATATAAATAAAATAAATAAATAAAAAAGTAGCAAATTAGGCTAGTTAGTTTTGACTGATCTCATAAATCAACTCATCATCCTTATAGACGTTGGGCTACTAATGTTAAAGTCAATGATTGATTAGATATCCACATATAAATGTAATATGTGTAAATGACAGCTGCGTCAAACAGCCTGGTGGACCAAACTACAAACCGGAGGAGGCCTGGTCCTCGGGGGTAATTAGCTTTGGGTAATTACACGGACCCCTTGAGTGACGTCATGAATATGGGGGGCACAGTAAACTAAGACTCACAGGATGAGTATGTGGTTCAAAATATATATAATATATATATATATATATATATATATATATATATATATATATATATATATATATATATATATATATATATATATATATATATATATATGACAATTTTTAAAGTATATTTTATGTTTCTGAATTTCTCATGATATATAATATATAAGGCTCATACTTAAGTTAAGAGCTGTACTTGTAGATGATATTCCCCGGTTTGGCACCTTCTTTTGAAAATTACTTGCTTGTGGCTGACATATATAATCTGACTGTGTCAGCCATAATTCACCTAGACATCGATCCTGCGCCATATGATGATAGAGTGCGATTACGGTAATATTGCAACTTTATAGGAAATCGTTAAATCATAAATATATCTTGGTTCTTATATTTGAAATATTGTTACATTCAACGTTTGAAAACAAAGTTTATATCTGTATTTTTAATAAAATATAAAACATTAATGTTTATCAACTCATCTCTGTTAGTTTAGTTCATTTATTATGCAGCCCATACCCATCTTGTGGGCGGTAGTGGAAAGGGTTACAGAGGCACATAATGGGCTGAGGGACTGACGTGCTTATCTCTGAAGCTAGACACAGATATAATGAAATAATCAATAATGGAGTCAGAGTCTGTCTGCTGTGGATTCCTTCCCATATTGGTCTCCGAATGCATGATAGAACTGATGAGTTGGCCAAGACTTTTGCTCGTAAAGAGGGAATTGATTACCAACTTGGACTGCCTTTGAGCAGCCTGAGGGCAGCAATATCCCAGGAACATCAACTAAATTTCGGAGACTTGAGGCAAAGTGAAATTCGCACCAGTTATCATCATTCTATTATGCAGGAGGTACCACAAGTATATGGGTCATCCAATAATAGTAGCAGATTTCTAGAAGTTACCACTGTTAGGCTTAGGCTCGGCTACAAGTACTACTGGGAATTTGTAACATCTACTGATGTAGATTTGACTAAATGTAAACTCTGTCAGCAGAACTATTTGCATACTTTGCATCATTATATAATGGAATGTGAAAAAAATCGCGGAATTTAGAGATATCACTTATAATTTAGATAATTTAATTTATAATTTAGAGCGAGGTCGAGGTCGAGGGAGGGGGAAGACGCATCGCGTGCGCGCTCCGTCAATATCGTGACATTAACCGGGATTTATTAGGACTACTGCCATGGATTACTGATTACAGACATAACAAAGTGCATAGTGACCCACTGGAAAATTGAAAAATAGTCATTAACAATAGAACTTTATGTTAAATAGAGAATAAACGGGAGACCACGTGTGAGCCAGTGCACGAGGCTCACACGTGGGAGCCTCATGTGTATGAGAAAAAAATAGTGAACGGTGTTCGTGGAACAGTGAAGTGGAATGGGTATCACAACAATATATAAGTTGGAAGTGAAGGAAAATCGTGCATAGAATATTATAAATATAGAATACTAGAAATATAGAATAGTGGCAAGAGGCGGAAATCAGTGGTTACAAATCGAGTAACTGGAAACTGGTGACATCTACCTGGGGCAACAAGAGGTCACCTGCACCGACTGGGGAGCAGCCTCGCTACCTACGCTAAGTACCTACTATATACTTTGAACAAAACAACATACATAATATTACAAATATACGGTATACATATAATATTATAAATATTAAACATAAATATATGTACATATAATTTTATAAAGAGTTAAAAGGACTGACATCAACAAGTCATCCATACAGTGAACCACAAATATAATACAATACATCAGACAATGGAGAGGTGTGGCGAATGTTCGGGAGCACTAGGAAAACGTCATGTAGGCGTTAAGTGTTGCATTTGTAACATAAGATTCCACCTGGGATGTACAGAAGTATCTCCAGGATGCACAAAAAGGCAAGGAGTTTTCTGGGTTTGCAAGAATGACAGATTAATGTTAGAGAACATAACTACACTGATGAAAAACATTCCCGAGTCACAGAGATTATCATTCACAGACAAGCTACCAGTGATATATGCGGACTGGGAAAAGACATTGGTTAACGACCAAAACTCAGGAACAGATAGTTTAGAGAACCGCAGCAGTAATGTGGAGGAAGAGGGTATTGTAGTACAGGATAGCAGCAATATTGCAGAGCCAGGTAATATAAACGATGAGAGCAACAGTGAGACAGAGTGCATAAATGAAGGAGTTGGGACGAAAAGCGGAGATGGCTCCAATAAAGAGGTAGACAAGACAGACACAGATATAAATACCTTGAAAAACGCAAAACCGGAACACATTTGCAAATTCTACGCTAAAGGAATATGCAAATATGGAAAATTAGGAACAAAATGTCATTTTCTGCATCCTCGAAAATGCAGGAACATGTTGGGGAGGGGTACATGCCGGTTTGGAACAGGGTGTAGATACTTCCACCCCAAATTATGTCAATCCTCAATTAGGGACAAAAAATGCTACAATCTTCAGTGTCCGGAATTCCACGTGAGAGGTACACAGCGTTATAGACGGGAAGATCAATATGACACTACTGACAATTTTTTAGAGGAAGGAAGAAACAGAGTAGAAAATATAAGAGAGAGGAACAGCCAGATGGAACCACTACAGGATTACAGAGGGGAAGGGAGATACCCACAAGACTGGAATACACATTACCAACGAATACACAGGTACTACACCACACAACACTCGCCCCACTACCGAAACTGGATGAATCACTTCGGAAACAATACACCCTGGATGCAAACACAGTGGCCTCCTTACCGGAGCCTCAGATATTAACACCAAGTAAGGCAACCGGCACTTCCACTACCACGATAACATCATTTATATTTGCCAACATTCAAGGTATAAAAACACGCAAATCCAACAAAGTTCACTTTATAGATGGTCTCCTTCATGAGGCAAATGCAGTGTTTGCAGCCCTAACAGAAACCCACACAAAGGACTATCATGATGGTGAAATATGGATCTCAGAGTACAATCTTTTCAGATGTGATAGGAAACACCGGCTTCAGGGTGGGGTCAGCCTATACATCAAAGACACACTCATCTGTACTGAGCTGCTAAACACCTCAAATGATATGGTAGAAGTGCTGATAATCAAAATAGAGATCCTAAATGTAGTTATTGTCCTTGTATATAAGTCACCGGAGGCAAACCCTCAGCAGTTTAAAAGACCAACTAATGAAAATAGAACACTGCTTGGAAAACCTCATAAATCCAGCTCCGAACATCATTCTGCTTGTGGACTTCAACCTACGGCACCTGAAATGGAAGCACCTGGCTAATACAGTAATATCAAAAAGAATACCAGGAAGTAGCCTTAATGAACAGGCACATGCAAATGACCTGCTACGGATGTGCGACAGGTTTGCCTTAAACCAGCAAATAGTAGAACCAACTAGGAAGGAGAACACGCTGGACCTCATTTTCACTAATAATGATGAATTGATCAGGAACATAATGATTACAAATACCTGTTACTCAGATCACAACTTAATTGAAGTTATGACAACCATGGGGAATAGACCTCCAAAACCAGTCCAGATTCCCGGTGGAGGAGATTTCAGCAAATTCAACTTCAACAATAAACAGATAAACTGGGAGCAAATAAACCAGGACTTCACAGAAATAAACTGGGAAGAACAGCTAGAAAATGCGAACCTGAACCAGTGCCTGGAAAAAATAAGCTCAGTAGCACTAGAAATATGTACAAACCACATCCCCCTAAGAAAAAAGAGGAAGAGATGCAGATTGGAACGAGAACGTCGTTCCCTATACAGTGGTACCTCAGTTTAAGAGTTTAATTCGTTCCTGGAGACAGCTCTTATTCCGAAAAACTCGTATTCTGAAGCTAATTTCCCCATAAGAAATAATGGGAAATGAATTAATCCGTTCCTGACTACCCCAAAAACCCCATATCAAACTTAATTTTTGTACCTAATTCATCTAAATAAACCTACAAAACTATGTTCAAGTTATTACTTACCTTGCTCTTGAATGCTGTAGGCGTATGGAAGATTGTGAGGAGGGGGGAGGAGGAGAGGAGTTACTGTTTGGAAGGGGAGTCCCTTTCCATTATCACATCAGGCAGTGAGGACTTCACTGGTATGCACACACTGGCACATTTTGCCTGCATACCACTAGGACTTGCTTGTCTTACTAAGAATTTCTGTAAAGACACTTGTTTTTCCCTACATTTTAACACTTGTCTGTAGTAAGACATCACATTATCATTTAAAAGGTCAATGCAACGGCCTGCTACAGCTTTATCTGGGTGAGTTTTTTCAACAAAACTTTGCAGTTCTTCCCATACTTCACACATTTTCTTAATCAAGGAGGGACATCCTCTACTGCCTCTACTCACAGCTATTTTCTTAGGTTGAACCTTATCAATGGCTTTCTTGAGACCCATGGTGAGATATATAATAACAAACTGTATAGTCAAATGACCAAAAATCCAACAAAACACTGAAAATCCAGGTGAAGAATTGATGTGGGATAGTCACTGGGCACGAGACAATGGTAAACTGAGGGGCGGAGGGGCGACGATCGCCGATCGACCACGCGCTAGGTCGGCCTGTACGCGTATCAACAAACTCGCGTCCCGAGGTAACCCTCGCCTTCCGAGACATAATTTTCGAGGAAATCCTGCTCGTCTTCTGAAAAACTCGCATACAGGGACACTCGCATTCCGAGGTACCACTGTATAAGCGAAGAAAACGAATCGCGGAACAACTTGAGAGTCACACCCTATCTCAGGAACGGCGAAGAAGGCTAGGAAGCGAAATAGGAAAAATTGAACTCAAGCTACAAGAATCATACAAAACGCAGGAGAGGCAAAGAGAGCAAAAGGCCATCAGTGAAATAGAGAGAAACCCGAAATATTTTTTCTCCTATGCAAAATCAAGATCGAAAACCACATCTAGTATCGGGCCCCTGCGAAAGGAAGATAGAACTTTCACCGATGACAACAAAGAAATGAGCGAGCTACTGAGGAAGCAGTACGACTCGGTTTTCAGCGAGCCATTAAACGCACTAAAGATCGGTAACCCAAATGAATTTTTCATGGATATGATACCAACATCAAATCATATATCAGACGTCACCCTATCCCCCCTGGACTTTGAAGAAGCCATAAACAGTATGCCTATGCACTCTGCACCAGGCCCGGATTCTTGGAACTCCATATTCATCAAGAAATGCAAAAAACCACTATCGCAGGCCCTCCACATTCTGTGGAGACAAAGTCTAGATACTGGTGTTATTCCTGATATACTAAAAACAGCAGAGATAGCACCACTTCATAAAGGAGGAAATAAGGCAGAGGCAAAAAATTACAGACCGATAGCGTTAACATCGCACATCATTAAAATTTTTGAGAGAGTGCTAAGAAGTAAGCTCACAAAATACATGGAAGCACAGCATCTCCATAACCCCCGACAACATGGTTTCAGAACAGGGCACTCTTGCCTGTCGCAGTTGCTGGACCACTATGATATGGCATTAGATGCTATGGAAGACAAACAAAACGCTGATGTAATTTACACAGACTTTGCAAAAGCTTTTGATAAATGTGACCATGGTGTTATTGTACATAAAATGCGCTCAAAAGGAATTACCGGAAAAATAGGCAGATGGATCTACAATTTCCTGACCAACAGAACCCAATGTGTAATAGTCAACAAAATAAAATCCAGCCCATCAACCGTTAAGAGCTCAGTCCCCCAGGGTACTGTGCTTGCCCCAGTACTTTTTCTCATCCTCATATCGGACATAGACAAGAACACAACCTATAGCACTGTATCATCCTTTGCAGATGACACCAGGATCTTCATGAGAGTAGGCAACATAGAGGACACGGCAAACCTCCAGTCAGATGTAGATCAGGTCTTTCTATGGGCTACAGAAAATAATATGGTGTTTAACGAAGATAAGTTCCAGCTCATGCACTATGGAAAAAATGAAAATATAAAAACGGAAACCACATACAAAACTCAGGCAAATCATAACATAGCACGAAAAGGCAATGTAAAGGATTTGGGTGTACTCATGTCAGAAGACCTTACCTTTAAAGAACACAATAAAGTGGCCGTCACAACTGCACGAAAAATGACGGGTTGGATAACAAGAACTTTTCACACTAGAGATGCTATACCGATGATGATACTTTTCAAAACGCTGGTGCTCTCTAGAGTGGAGTACTGCTGCACAATGACAGCCCCTTTCAAAGCTGGAGAAATTGCTGACCTGGAGAGCGTGCAGAGATCCTTTACTGCTAGAATCCACTCGGTAAAACATCTAAACTATTGGGACCGACTAAAGAGCCTAAATCTGTACTCCCTTGAGCGCAGGCGGGAGAGATACATAATAATTTACACATGGAAAATATTAGAGGGGCTGGTCCCAAACCTGCACACAGAAATAACATCACATGCGACCAGAAGACATGGCAGGATGTGCAGAATACCCCCGTTGAAAAACAGAGGTGCAACTGGTACTCTGAGAGAGAACTCCATCAACATCAGGGGCCCGAGACTGTTCAACACGCTCCCGCTACACATAAGGGGCATAACTGGCAAACCCCTCAGTGTTCAAGAGAGAACTGGATAAGCACCTCCAAAGGATACCTGATCAACCAGGCTGTGACTCGTACGTCAGGCTGCGAGCAGCCGCGTCCAACAGCCTGGTTGATCAGTCCAGCAACCAGGAGGCCTGGTCGATGACCGGGCCGCGGGGACGCTAAGCCCCGGAAGCTCCTCAAGGTATACTCAAGGTAAGGTAACACCATCAATAGTGTCCCAGAAATGTGTAAGTACTTCATTCATATTGATGTGCTGCCCGAAATCTTAGCGAAGTATCCAAAATTTGCTTACTGTAAGTTATGCATGCACATGACTGTAAAGCTGCCGCCCAGTTGGGTTGGTGTGGAGCAAGACTAGTAACTGTGCGACTCCTCATAGATGTAAAGTGCCTTGTATAGTGACTGTTGTGAGCCTCTTGTTGAATCACTTGTGACACAAAAGATTACTGATGTGTGTGTTTGTGTGGGTGATTAAATATGTACAGTATGTGTATGTATATTTGTATACGTATGTATATGTACATGTATGCATACGTATGTGTACATTAATAATTTTGTAACTAGCATCAAAAGATTGTTATTTACTTAGCTAAACGAACTAGAGGGTTCAGTTCCTGAACCGATTATGTGCCTCAGTAATCCTTTACACCACCGCCCACGGGATGGGTATTATGGGGTGCATAATAAAGAAAGAAAATGAATGGACCGAACCCCACAATTCATTTAGCTGAGCAAGTTACAATCTTGATGAGCTAGTTACAAAATTCACTATAAGTCGTCACATCATAATTGGGTTCGAGATCGACCACAAGTAGTGCATTACATAATTTATCAGTATTGTGCAGCCTGTGATCCCCGCCTGGCTGGATACTGATACCTAGGTAGTTTTCATGTGTCCGGACACCGGCGATAAGGTGGTATTATTTATTTAACTTAAGAGATATTTATTTTTAAATGTTGTCACATTAATGGCTACATCTTCCTTTCTTCTGACATATAGATTTTTAAGATTAATTAAAATATATGGAAACTAATTATACAATTTATTGGCTGGTGTGCAGGTCTTCACACTCTCAGAGCTAGCCATCAAGTAACTATCAAAACGCATATATCTTCGTTTTCACTTCAGTTATATTTATGACAAAGGATTTTAAATGTAGCCTATATTTCTAATTTTGTGATGACATAAATACTTTTGTTAATTACAATATCTAGATCAAACTAACATTGATTTTCAAAAGGTTGTATATTTTCCATCAATGGAGAGCATCAGCCAAGAAGCCTTCTTTAAAATATGAATATCTTTCCTCACCCAATAAGATCTAATTTTTAATCTCTGAATAAAACGCAAAAAACGACTTGATTGTAACCTATCCACTGCTGCCCATTGGATGGGGGAGAGGGGGTTGTGTGTAGGATAAACATATCAATTGTTACACTATAGCTCTCCATATATGTCAGTTGCTTAAATTATAAACTGTACTTGTGGTCGGTCTCGAGCCCATTGTTGATGTGACAATGTGCATTGACTTTTGTAACTAGCTTATCAAGATTATAATTTGCTTGGCTATATGAATTGTGGCTCATTCCCTGAGCCCATTATGTGCCTCTGTAACACTCCACTATCACCCATAGGATGGGTATGGGGTGCATAATAAATGAACTAAACTAAGCTCTGCCTTTTTGATAACATATACAATTATAAGCTTTATTTGTGAATCTTAATTAAACAATATATCACAAAGCCTGTAGGGTTCGGTGAGATGAGCGAAGAGACATGGAAGATTTTACGTAAGTACAGTACATGGTTACCTTGAGGATACCTTGAGGTGCTTCCGGGGCTTATCGTCCCCGCGGCCCGGTCATCGACCAGGCCTCCTGGTTGCTGGACTGATCAACCAGGCTGTTGGACGCGGCTGCTCGCAGCCTGACGTATGAGTCACAGCCTGGTTGATCAGGTATCCTTTGGAGGTGCTTATCCAGTTCTCTCTTGAACACTGTGAGGGGTTTGCCAGTTATGTCCCTTATGTGTAGTGGAAGCGTGTTGAACAGTCTCGGGCCTCTGATGTTGATAGAGTTCTCTCTCAGAGTACCAGTTGCACCTCTGCTTTTCAACGGGGGTATTCTGCACATCCTGCCATGTCTTCTGGTCTCATGTGATGTTATTTCTGTGTGCAGGTTTGGGACCAGCCCCTCTAATATTTTCCACGTGTAAATTATTATGTATCTCTCCCGCCTGCGCTCAAGGGAATACAGATTTAGGCTCTTTAGTCGGTCCCAATAGTTTAGATGTTTTACCGAGTGGATTCTAGCAGTAAAGGATCTCTGCACGCTCTCCAGGTCAGCAATTTCACCCGCAGTGAAAGGGGCTGTCATTGTGCAGCAGTACTCCACTCTAGAGAGCACAAGCGTTTTGAAAAGTGTCATCATCGGTATAGCATCTCTAGTGTGAAAAGTTCTTGTTATCCAACCTGTCATTTTTCTTGCAGTTGTGACGGCTACTTTATTGTGTTCTTTAAAGGTAAGGTCTTCCGACATGAGTACACCCAGATCCTTTACATTGCCTTTTCGTTCTATGTTATGATTTGCCTGAGTTTTGTACGTGGTTTCAGTTTTTATATTTTCATTTTTTCCATAGCGCATGAGCTGGAACTTGTCTTCGTTAAACACCATATTATTTTCTGTAGCCCATAGAAAGACCTGATCTACATCTGACTGGAGGTTCGCCGTGTCCTCTATGTTGCCTACTCTCATGAAGATCCTAGTGTCATCTGCAAAGGATGATACAGTGCTATAGGTTGTGTTCTTGTCTATGTCCGATATAAGGATGAGAAAAAGTACTGGAGCAAGCACAGTACCCTGGGGGACTGAGCTCTTAACGGTTGACGGGTTGGATTTTATTTTGTTGACTATTACACATTGGGTTCTGTTGGTCAGGAAATTGTAGATCCATCTGCCTACTTTTCCGGTAATTCCTTTTGAGCGCATTTTATGGGCAATAACACCATGGTCACATTTATCAAAAGCTTTTGCAAAATCTGTGTAAATTACATCAGCGTTTTGTTTGTCTTCCATAGCATCTAATGCCATATCATAGTGGTCCAGCAACTGCGACAGGCAAGAGCGCCCTGTTCTGAAACCATGTTGTCCGGGGTTATGGAGATGCTGTGATTCCATGTATTTTGTGATCTTACTTCTTAGCACTCTCTCAAAAATTTTATGATGTGCGATGTCAGTGCTATCGGTCTGTAATTTTTTGCCTCTGCCTTATTTCCTCCTTTATGAAGTGGTGCTATCTCTGCTGTTTTTAGTATATCAGGAATAACGCCAGTATCTAGGCTTTGTCTCCACAGAATGTGAAGGGCCTGCGATAGTGGTTTTTTACAGTTCTTGATGAATATGGAGTTCCAAGAATCCGGGCCTGGTGCGGAGTGCATAGGCATACTGTTTATGGCTTCTTCAAAATCCAGTGGGGATAGGGTGACGTCTGATATATGATTTGATGTTGGTATCATATCCATGAAAAATTCATTTGGGTTATCGATCTTTAGTGCGTGGTAGTTTAAGTAGCGAACGCATGTCAACGAATAACGAGTATATATAACAAACTATTGTCCAATGAAGTCGATTTAACTTCCAAACATATATTTTTTAATAAATGTTAAATGTTTTCTGGCTAGTTATGTTAGATTTTATTAAAAATACGTATTCTACTTGTTAACATTATAATTTAAATTTGTGATAATTTGTGCAGAGAAGTGCGACAAGTGGATATGCCAACAAACACTTTCCAAACAACGATATATCTTGGATAAGTCGCTCCACAACATTGACGCTTGGACCGTCGACTTCCTTTGATGCTACTTATTTACTTATTTCATAATGAAATTATATTGGTTTGAAGTAAATATATGTTTTCTCATGTTCTGCATTCAGCACCCACATTATAGTGAGTAAATATACCATATTACTTCATTACTTAAATAATGCTAGGAGGGTTTGAGTAGCTTTGGGTCTTTAGTGGACAGAATCTCCAATAGATGGGGCGAGAGTCGCCCCCTCTCTCTCGCCCGAGCAAGAGTCGAAACTTAATTTAAAATTGATATATCTTTGTCCTCGAACATGATTTATTTTATTTGGTGCAATCATAATAATGTTCATATCTTGGTCTTTCTGGAGGCATATAAGACTTTAGGCTTTATTAGCGTATCTTTGTTAATTATACAATATATCGGCAAGTGGGTAGGCGTCTGCACTACATGCCTGACAAGCTACTGAGCGCTACTATAAAAACATATGTCTCTTCACTTGAGCTATAAATATGTCTATTGTAATGTATTTAAAATGAAGCTCATATTTCTATCTTGCTTAAGACATGTATAACATTTGTGTTTATTAACGAATTTACGTGAAATAAACATTGATCTGAGAGAGAGTTGCTCTGTCGTTCAGTCTGTATGGGTCGGAGCTCCGTAATTTTTAAAATACAGGCATACCTCAGTTTAAGAGTTTAATTGGTTCCTAGAGACGCCTCGTATTCCGAAAACTCGTATTCTGAAGCGAATTTCCCCATAAGAAATAATGGGAAATGAATTAATCCATTCCTGACTACCCCAAAAACCCCATATCAAACTAAATTTTATACCTAATTCATCTAAATAAACCTACAAAACTATGTTCAAGTTATTACTTACCTTGCTGATGAATGCTGTAGGCGTATGAAGATGGTGAGGAGGGGGGAGGAGGAGAGGAGTTACTGTTTGGAAGGGGAGTCCCCTTCCATTATCACATCAGGCAATGAGGACCTTTCAGGTGTGCACTCCCTGGGACGTTTTATCCGAGTGCCACTAGGTCCTGGTTGAGGCTCACTGCTCGATTTTCTCACCACATATCTGTCCATGGAAGCTTGCTTTTCCCTTCTTCGCATACTCTCTCTGTAGTAAGGCATCACATTGTCATTGAAAAGATTAAGGCAACGGCCTACTACAGCTTTCTCTGGGTGAGTCTTTTCAACAATTGTTTGAATCTCTTACCACATCTGACACACCTTCCTAATTACTGCAGAAGGGACATCCGCTGCTGCCTCATCCTCCTCCACTGAAGAATCTTCAGCTGCGTTGTCTCGCTGTTCCTGTTGAAGGGCTTGGAGTTCTTCGGTGGTCAGTTCTTCGTTGTGTTCTTCCACCAACTCCTCCACATCATCACTATCCAATTCCAAGCCCATTTGCTGGCCTAGAGTAACAATTTCCTCAACAATAGGCGCATCATTTATAGGCTCAAACCCCTCAAAGTCTAATTCTCTCACACATTCAGGCCACAATTTTCTCCAGCCAGAGATCAGGGTTCTTTGAGTCACTTCTTGCCAGGCTTTGTCAACGAGTTTTAAAGCACTACAAATGTTAAAATGGTGTTTCCAGAACTCTTTGAGGGAGAGGTTTGTGGCTTCAGTCACTTCAAAACATTTTTGGAAAAGTGCTCTTTCACAAAGTTTCTTAAAATTCGCTATGATTTTCTGGTCCATAGGCTGAATTAGAGGAGTGGTGTTAGGAGGAAGGAATTTAACTGTGAGGAATTTATTGTATCGGGGCAACACATCATCTTGCAAGCCTCGAGGATGAGCAGGAGCATTGTCGAGGAGAAGCACGGCTTTGAGTGGCAAATGTTTCTCCTGCAGATATTTTTCTATGGTAGGGCACAGCACTTCATTCACCCACTCCGAAAAAATAAGCCTAGTCACCCATGCTTTTTTATTAGCCTTCCACATCACACACAAATGGGTTTTCTGCACTTTATACTGTTTGAAAACCCTTGGATTTTCAGAATGATACACTAGCAAGGGTTTAATTTTCAAATCGCCACTCGCATTTGAACACAGCACAAGCGTAAACCTATCTTTCATAGGCTTGTGTCCGGGCAAGGATTTTTCCTCCTTGGTAATGTATGTCCTCTTAGGCATTCTTTTCCAAAACAGTCCTGTTTCGTCACAATTAAACACTTGTTGCGGTAGGTATCCCTCAGCCTCTGCAAACTCTTTAAATTCCTCAATAAATCGTCCAGCGGCTGGTTTGTCTGAGCTGGCTGCCTCCCCATGCCTTGTAACACTATGGATACCACTTCTCCTTCTAAATTTTTCAAACCAGCCCCTGCTTGCCTTAAACTCTTTCGTCTCTGCATCACTCGTTGCAGGGGTTTTCTTTAGAAGGTCTTCGTGCAATACCCTGGCTTTCTCACAAATAATGGCCTCCGAAACACTATCTCCCCTTAACTCCTTGTCGTGTATCCAAATTAATAACAACTTTTCCACTTCTTCAAGTATTTGTGGTCTTTGTTTCGTTATTGTTCTTACTCCTTTTGCCACTTTAGCACTCATAATCTCATTTTTCTTCTTAAGTATAGTGCATATTGTTGATGTGGCTTTGTTGTACTGCCTACAAAGTTCAACAACACGTGTACCGTTCTCATGCTTCCGAATTATCTCTTGTTTCTCCTCTATTGTCATCCTCACATGGGCTTTCTGGCCTTTATCCTTACCACTGGCTTTCTTGGGACTCATGGTGAGATATATAATAACAAATTGTATAGTCAAATCACCAAAAATCCAACAAAACACTGAAAATCCACGAGAAGAATTGATGAGAGGTAGTCACTGAGCGCGAGACAATGGTAAACTGAGGGGCGGAGGGGCGACGATCGCCCAGCCACCACGCGCTAGGTCAGCCTGTACGCGTATCAACAAACTCGCGTCCCGAGGTAACCCTCGCGTTCCGAGACATATTTTCCGAGGAAATCCTGCTCGTCTTCCGAAAAACTCGCATACAGGGACACTCGCATTCCGAGGTACCACTGTATATATATATATATATATATATATATATATATATATAATATATATATATATATATATATATATATTATATATATATATATATATATAATATATATGTCGTACCTAGTAGCCAGAACGCACTTCTCAGCCTACTATGCAAGGCCCGATTTGCCTAATAAGCCAAGTTTTCCTGAATTAATATATTTTCTCTAATTTTTTTCTTATGAAATGATAGAGCTACCCATTTCATTATGTATGAGGTCAATTTTTTTTATTGGAGTTAAAATTAACGTAGATATATGACCGAACCTAACCAACCCTACCTAACCTAACCTAACCTATCTTTATAGGTTAGGTTAGGTTAGGTAGCCGAAAAGTTAGGTTAGGTTAGGTTAGGTAGGTTAGGTAGTCGAGAAAAACATTAATTCATGAAAACTGGCTTTTAGGCAAATCGGGCCTAGCATAGTAGGCTAAGAAGTGCGTTCTGGCTA
>WNGS01063839.1:11794059-11836461 GCA_020271785.1 Procambarus virginalis
AACGACGATCCAGGAGCCGTTGGCACAGTGGTGGTGGTTCATCTGAGCATGCCCTTGGGGCTCTGCCAGCTCCTGATGTCCTGGCCGAACACTTTCTTGCAGCTAGGTACAGCTGACGAGGCTGCAGATGGAGTGTCCTAAACGAGGATCTGCACGAGAGTAGGGAAGAACGCAATTTCTAACCATTCTTAATATAATTCCATTACAGTTCTCATTCGTCTTGTTGGGCGTAAGTGTTCTGCAGTGCCACGCCACCTCACACCCCTCATACCTTGGCCTGTTGGCGTTCCTTGGTACCTCCCCGCTGCTTGGCGAGTCGGACTTCGCCACACTATATGCAGCCCTAGGCCCCCCACAGTACTCCGGCTGCACTGTGCCTAACATTGACTTATAATTTATATTACTTAATATAAATTGTGTCTAAAAAACATGTATTATAATACTTTTTTTTAAAAAGTTTATTATATTTAAATCTGTATTCTATTTATTTATATATTACTTATTGTATATATATTATTTATTAAATTTATTTAATAATTTGTAATTTGTATAAAATATTTATATGAATTATAAAATATAATTTTCATTAATAACTGCCGTGCCGGTGCGTACTAGTTACTTGACGCTGGCATTTACTCCTCTTAGTTACGACGGAGGAGGCGTCCGTTTGTCCCAGGAGTTGCACTTATTGTATCTGGCAGTACCACGCTAGGCTTTTCAGTTACTCCCCACTCAGTTATGCTTGGGGCTTCACCCACTTCCACCATTCCTGCCTTTCGCAACAGGTGTCGCATACAGTTGGCCCACACTCGCAGCCGCCAGTCAAATTATGGTGCGGATCCTATGTAACTGGGCCTCTGCCTTTTTGTTAACTCGGCACACCATCTCCTGCCCACCCTTACTGCTTTGATAATTCCAGATCCACGATCGAACGAGGACGAGGAAATCCTGTGATGATCGAGGAACACACGGCGTGGCCCGAAAGGTGGAACACGGCTCTCATGCCCCCCGGGAGAGGTATCCTGGAGACGAACTACCCGCTTCCAAGCGGACACCTCCACTCAGCACCCGCGGGGCTCACCAGTGACAACAGCCGACACGGGGTCGACCCTGGGGAGTCGGCCTCGGAGAGGACAGCGTTCACATTCCCACACCCGCCCTGGGGCCAGACATCAGGTCTGGTCTCTGTGAGGGCGGGCTACTACGACGAAGAAAAACACGGGAACGACCAGTCATTCCCCGCGGCGACAAGCGCTTCCTACATGGAGTACAACCCCGGCGCTATGTACTCCACCCAGTCCACAGGCGGGGCTTCCCGCCTCCCCGCTCCTCGGCTCGTCAAGATGGTACTCCGACGGCCCTCCAAGCGAGCTGCGTCTCCTCGCAGCATCTGCCCAGTAGGCCCGGAATGGTACCTTTTTCAGTCAGGATCATGTAAGACTGACTGTTTTTTAATGGCCTCTCCGGGCATACGGGCACGCTTACGGCCAAGGTACCGAGAAGGCATGTACCCACTTTTGCAGCCAGCTTCCGCTCGCCCTTCGGGGGTGGGGGTTCCGCGCCGCTGGCCCTCACGGGATTGGGGTGCTCCGACGGAACCCCCAAAGTGATAAGCCAAGAATACCAAGAACTGGAATTACCGCAGTCTAATTACAGATTTCACGGCAATTGAATTACATTAGCATGATAACGGCTATCCATTATTTGCTGTATAATTTTTTATGCCCATTCACTATTCATTATGAGGCAGTATTTATTTATCCATTTAGTCGTTATAATTAGCCTATGCTTCTTCATGCAAGAACTTCTTTAATAATCATTTATGATTATTTTAATTTGTGATAAATTTCGTATTAATTACTTTGTAAGTAATTTATATAATAATTAATTTTGTAATTTGTAATTATTATGTTAAGTAATTAATTATATAATTAATAATAAATTAAGCCCCCACGTGGTGCGTTTTCTTCCAACCCACAGAAAATAGTCGCTGTATGCAAAGCAAACGGCGAAATTTCTGGGGGCTGAAGAAAACGTAATACCATATCTGTGACTAACCGTCCTTGGTTGCGTGCGCATCACGCTGGGGCATTTAAGCGCGTCCAGGGGACTCGGCCACTCTTGCTGGCCGTCTCCCGGACGTTACACTACAAAACGCCCACCCGCCTCCCAGGTTCCTCTGCTTCCCCTGGCCTTACAGGGGAAGGCGCTTTGCAGCTTGCTGAGGGCACTTGTCCCAATTTGCAATGAATTTGTGTTACCTTTGGGGGTGCTCCGACGGAACCCCCAAAGTGATAAGCCAAGAATACCAAGAACTGGAATTACCGCAGTCTAATTACAGATTTCACGGCAATTGAATTACATTAGCATGATAACGGCTATCCATTATTTGCTGTATAATTTGTATGCCCATTCACTATTCATTATGAGGCAGTATTTATTTATCCATTTAGTCGTTATAATTAGCCTATGCTTCTTCATGCAAGAACTTCTTTAATAATCATTTATGATTATTTTAATTTGTGATAAATTTCATATTAATTACTTTGTAAGTAATTTATATAATAATTAATTTTGTAATTTGTAATTATTATGTTAAGTAATTAATTTATATAATTATTAATAAATAAGCCCCCACGTGGTGCGTTTTCTTCCAACCCACAGAAAATTTACCTGAATTTACCAGAGGATCTCTATCTCTCAGTAGGAAGCCGGCGGCTTGTCAAATGTCCCCTATTTCTGCCCGAAACGCTGCGCGTACTAGTGGCTTTACAAGAATGTAAATACCATATGCTATGTGGCCTCACAAACCCAATGCACCTTCTTGTATATAAATAAATAAATAATATTTGCCCTGGTGATTTTATCGAGCAATGTTTTATCATTTACGGCTTCGTCGGGAAGGTGGTTCCATGGTTTCCCTGAATTTACTCGAGGGTGGCCATCGGGCAAATTCAGGTATCTCTCTCTAGTGGTCTCGACGAGAACAGGAAGGTTGTCTGGCTTGTCGAAGGCCCCTCCCTTTTGTTTTGGGGATTTTATCGAGCAATGTTTCAGCATTTACGACTTCGGCAGGTATGCGTTTCCACAACTTTATAATTTCATGGGTGAAAACAATATTTTCCATCCTTCAGTGTGGCTTGTTGAGCTCGAAACCGTTGCTCCTTGTTCGTCTTACATCTAGCCTTTTGAAGAAGTGTTCTGGGTCAATATCTTCCAAATTGTTCAGTAATTTAAAAGTTTTGCTCAGAGCGGTCCTGTCATGGCTGGTCCCTGTGGCCCTCAACCGTTCCCGGTATGAAAGTCGACTTAGTTCGGAAAAGATTTTAGTCGCCCGGTGTTGAACTTTCTCCAAAGCAGATATGTCTTTCTGAAGATGAGGTCTCAATGCGTGGATATAATAATCAAGTGGAAGCACACCAGAGATTTATACAGTTGTATAACTACCTTTGCCTTCGTCAAAATTTCGTTTGACTATTCCTAGGATTTGGTTTGCTTTTATAACTGCAGCTTCTACTTGTTGTACAACTATCAGTGATTGGTGGATTCTGACTCCAAGATAAAATGTTGATGATTTGGTAGTTGTGAACTGTTATGCCCCACATGGGCGAAAAAAAACATCTGTTTTCTGTCCTGTCCTGGCTTGTTGAACCTGAAATCGTTGTTCCTTGTTTGTGATTGATTGATGAAGATTAAGCCACCAAAGAGGTGGCACGGGCATGAATAGCCCGTAACCTAGTTTGTGTTGTTGTTTAAGGTTCAGCTACACTGAACAAAAAGTTCCAAGCAGCACGAGCTATATTGAGTCCGTAGCGGACTTGGCACAGGAGCGGGGCTGTAACCACTTATTTGTGATTGTTGATGAAGATTAAGCCCCCCCAAGAGGTGTCACGGGCATGAATAGCCCGTAAGTGGAAGATTTTTTTGTGAATGTGTGAGTGAAGAGTGAATATGATCTTTGGTCGTGAAAAGATATGCTGCGTGCTGTTGTAGCGAGTAAACCACTCACTCCGGTCTCCATCTCATGTTGGCCTCCGAATGCATGATACAGCTGATAAGTTAGCCAAAGAATCTGCCTTTAAAGGAGCCGTTGAGTGTAACCTTGGATTGTCAATGAGCAATCTGAGAGCAACAGTACACCGAGAACTTCAACAAGATCTTGTAGATCTGAGGCAAAGTGAAACTGACACCAGTAATTCCATCTATCATCGTACTATCATGCAAGAGGAGCCACACATATATGGATCATCCAATAAAATCAGCAGACTTCTAGATGTTACTACTGCTCGGCTTAGACTCGGTTACAAGTATCTCTGGGAATTTTCATTATCTGCCGATGTAGACCTGACCAAATGTAAACTGTCAACAAAATTATTCGCACACCCTCCGTCACTATGTGATGGAGTGCGAAAAGATACGTGAATTTAAAGACAATTCTATAACCAATGTTCCAGCGATGTGTAAATATTTCATTCAAAATGATCTGCTACCAGAAATTTTAGCCAAATATCCCCAGTTTGCTAACTGTAGGTAGTAACTAAGTGATTGTAACCTATCCACCGCTGCCCACTGGATGGGGAGCGGGGTACAGGACAAACATATAAATTGTGATACTAGCTCTCCACATATGTCAGTTGCTTAATTTAGAACCTGTACTTGAGGTCGATCTCGAACCCATTAATTGTTGATGAGACGACAAGATTGTAACTTGCTTAGCTAAATGAATTATGGGGTTCAGTCCCAGAGTCCATTATGTGCCTCTGAAACCCTTTCCACTACCGCCCACAAGATGGGTATGGGATGCATAATAAATGAACTAAACTAACTCCAGTCACTCCGACTCACTCCATTATCTCATTATCTTAAACTTGTAAATTTATTTAACTGAATTATTTTAAGTTATGATTTGAGTAATTTTATTCACTTATTATTCACCCCATACTGTACATGTAATTCTCAGTTCTAAACAACATAACTTTTTATATTTGTGCTTTCTGCCCTATGTGTTTATAATTACTTTTCAACTAACCCAAGTTGCCTGAAATAGTGCAGATTTGACAACAGAGATTGGAATACTGAACCTAAGGTTAGTTCAATTTTAAGTTTATTACATACAGCTTTAGATGCCTTGTCTGTTTCATCATGCTGGACAATACATGAGATGGTATCTATACAAAAATTCTAAAACTTGCTCTGTGCATTAAGTATGAATCTATTTTGCATGTTGGGTTTTCAAGTGCTTGAAGAGTCTACTCTGAATCACAGAAAATTACTATATTTTTTCAGTGGCTAGTTGTAGTGCAACTAATTCTGTATTTGTGGAGCTAAGCCAATCCTTTGGTCTTATACTAGTAGTCTGTGAATATGTTTTTATATACTATAGAGGCTTTTATATGCTATACTACATGCTGACATTTGAACAAAAAATGCCATCAATGTAAGGATAGTGCAAGTGTGGCAGTATACAGTATTTCTTTCTATAGGAATCAATAGTGTAAATTTAGCGTTGCTGCTTTGAGAAGCACTCAATTTTTTTTTCTTTGCAGTTCTTTTATATGAGTGTTTCAGCTCTGATTCTTGTGTATCTGGGGACATCAAGAATTATACCTAATCAATGCCTAAATATACACAATATGCTAATATATAACAATATTAATTTATATTTGAGAAAATTCCTATTTTGAATGAACAGCATGTTAAAATTTATGAATGTGTCTTTGGGGTCGACTGCTAGATGGAATGGACTTCGAGTGTGAGGACGGGTTGCATTATTTCAAAGTGTCTGACTAATGCATTGCATAAGAATTATTAAACTAAAATACAGTATTAGAAAAGCATTGTCTGCTCTTCAAATTGTATTCCAGTACCTCACTGACGTCTGCAGTACCTCACACTTCAGAATGTTTTTGCTAAAAAGAAACATTTATGCCATGGATTGTATCAATTCAATGTGCTATTTCAAATCATCAATAACTGCAGTTCCATCCTAGGTGTCTAATTTAAAGTATTCAGTTTAAGATATGGCCCAAATACTGTACAGTACTATGGTAAATTTATTGTCTGATTTTACAAGATGAGTGAGAGATTAAGGTCAACTTTGTGCTTTCCCAATGTTAAAGTAGGGAATAAAATTTTGTTGTTACTAACAGATTCCTTGTCGCACTTGTAAACACGACACCGCCACAGATGTGGCAGTGATATCCAACAACAGTTTTCTGCAGTATAGGGCCAAGATTAGCAACAAAATTATCAATACCTATTGCCTCATAGGGAACACTAGTGAACTGACAAACCAGATCTGCCCATTTCATCATAAAAGCCCTGCAGAGTCAAAGTTTCAAAAGCCTTGCCATGGCTCTTGGTAACATTCAAGCTCGTACTAAAAATTGGGTATACTGTGTCCCTTCTACACTTTGGGCCAAATAGGACTTCATAAACCACATTTAAATCCCCTTACCACACCTAACTTCCCTTCCAGCAAGGCAGTAACCATGGGGAAGAATTTGGTTCCAAATGAGAGACAAATGCAAAAGGTACTTGCTCTTAATATAGACTTGGCCAGGCATATTCTTGGTATACAAATGAATGCATTGCAGTCTAAGAGGAGACATTGGTATTGATAGTTTAGTATATGCTAAAGAAATATCACCATATTAAAATGCAAGTTGTATCATTTCAAGGTTGGTCTGCTCATGTTCAAATTGAACTTTGTGGAAATCTTTTTTAAGGATTTATGAATACAGTAAACTGAATACAATTTTTTTTTTACCATGCGTACATGCCGATAATCATGAAGTTTGAATGAATAATTTACTTTTTTTTTTACATGTAAATTTACATATACCAGTACAAGTGTGTTTCTAAATTGGCTGGTTAGGTTAGGTTAGGCTAACTTACGTTCATGCCTGAGGTGAAGTTGTCATAAAGGTGTTTACCAGGCAACCTCTCACCTTCCCACATTTCACTCATATCTGGCCATTTGTCCCCCAACATTAGGGATTAAAACAGTTAGATGCAAAACTTGTTGCACTTTCTTATCACTCGAAAACTTGAAATAAAACGTCTAAAGCTAATGTAAGTGAGGAAGTATATTTTGTAAATAATAAAAGGCGGATAAAAAATAAAAATATCAGTACTATAATCACAATACAGAGACATATGTATGGAAGAGCCGATGACAAAATGTGTCCTGCTTTTAAAATATCGTTTCTCTTAGGATGCTTCCGAACTATTATCAGCACCCAAAGTTTATGTAGCCTTATCATAATTAAGTACAAAGTAACAAGGAGTAGCTTAAAAGTTCACTTACATCTTTATCACTGGAAGTATTATGGATGGCAACCATAATACTTCCATATTATGGATGGCAACACTGATCATGGAAACTAAATGAAAGTTACATGATCCAGCAATGCATAAAATATTGACACTATTCCATAACAATTAATGAAATTGTTAACAATACTAGTACTAATCACCAAATAACAACGATGTCAAGTAACCACATTAGGGGCATACAAGTCCTGAGGCTGCCGGTAACTGAACACCATGAGCTAAAAAATTTATATGAGATATATGTAAACTGTATATTATATTATATTAAAATATATATATATATATTGTGTGATATAGATAAAATATATATTTATATATATATATATTTATTATATATATATAACACCCAGTATATATAATATATATAACATATACAGTACATAGTACACACATTTATTGCATCAACAACACATTTTATTTGGGACGGAATGTAAAATGGAAAGTGTGTAGCCTTGCAACCCAAACAATCTTGCTCTTACACCAATCATGAACAAATTCAGACTTCTGCTTGACATCAAATGCAACTTTGCAGCCAATAATTCCAAACTAACAAGCTTCATCACCAGCATAAAAAATGCCTTGCAACAAATTGTTTTTTTCTTTTACAATACCCTTCTACACATCCCAAAGTCTGTATTTACTATCAGGGAAGCATATACTCTCTGCCAACACTGGCAGAAATGATTCCATTTGTTAAGGAACCTTCCATGACAAGTAACTAGCCGCACACAAGCTGCAGTGTCCTTCAGACCAACCGAGTTTGAGCCAAACGCTCCTAGCTTGTATCCACCATTATAAACCATTATTTTCTTGCTCAGTATGAGCATAATGGTACTCCTTTCACCTTAAAAACATTTATAACCATTATGAACATACAATTCAAAACAAATAAATTAAAAGTACTGTATTATAATTCTGAACATGACTTGTATGAATAGCACAAGAGCATTCCACCACAGTGGTCAATATGGGACATCATGCGTGCGCACACATACACGCGCGCACACACACATCCATACATGCGCACACATCTATATACGTGCACACATTCATACACGCGCACACAAAATCTTTTCCTTATTTCCAAGATGCAAACACACCACCACTCCTCTCTTTAAAAATTAAATGAATGCGAGTGACAACCATTAGGCATATAAACATTGCAACTAATTATGATAAAACACTACAAACATTTGGAAGGCATATATGATGGTTTCACTACCATGTAGGTACTGTGCACAATAATGTATATACAATGGACACCAGGAAGTAATTCTTAGCAGCAAGTTAAAGCTAATCTGAATTGATTATACATTTTTAAAACCAACCACTGCAATTCCTGAAAATTTTTGGAATGTAATACAATCAATCCTAAATAAATGACTAATGGGCAAGATATGAAAAGATCCTACCACCTAAGCAAAGTGAAACTGTTCACTGCTGGATGACAAAGAATAGCCATAAACTGCCCAGTGCCTGCTACCAAATACCGTGTTCTCCCAGGTACAAACAGGCACTGGACAGCACCCAAGTGCAGCAAAGTCTCTGGCATTAGTGGCTGTAGCTGCCACTTGGGACCATTTCCAGTTATTCGAGTCTTTCCAGAACTGAACAATTACTCTGATATTTGTTACATTTCATACCAACACTCTTTGAATTTGGTAGTAAAGAGAGATTTGTGTCTCAGTATGAGAATGAGTATGAAAGTGTATGTGTATGTGTGATTATGAAAGACAGTATGTGTGTGGTGTGTGTGTTTGCAGGTCTATATTTAAGATATATACTGTACATAGATTTTTTTCAGATAAAGCACTTTCAAATAAAGGCAATATTACACTGTCCCTCCAACTGAGAAGAGGGTATATTTGCAGTCCTTTTGAAGGAAGCAATTTTTGACAAAAAACTAATTGCTTCCCAATAAGGCAATGGAAAAAAATGACATTACAGATTATCTATAGGCACTTCATACACCTGTGAATGTGACATATTCGGGTTTATGGAAAAATCGGCACATTCTGCTACGGTGGGCTAAAATAATCTATCACTGATGATAAAACAGATTGCACAAAGTCCATCGTGGTGCTAACCTGTGCTACATTTCAAAGATATTAATTAAGTTTTTAAGAGCATTTGTGAATGAATGTCACTTTTAAAACAGCCAATTCTAATGACAAATTGGTCACATTTCTTTAGTCCGTTAGTCGACAGCTTTCTATACAAAATTTTGTACACTACAAATAATTGAAAGCTTTAGAAGAATATTTATTTAACAATCTAAAAAATATATATTTTATTAAAAATTAAAGATGCAAGACTCCTTCATCTTTACTGGATTGTGAGGAATGTGAGAGTGGTGCATCAGTGAGGGAGTCCCCAGCAGTAAGATCACGTATTTCATCCTGGTCATATCGGTCCTCGTCTGAAGCAGACTGGTGTGACTGTTGTGATCCAGACGACATTGCTGAATTACAGAGAAAAAGAGCCTCGGCGAGGAGTGTGAGACTGCGTCCTCTGGTTGGCAGGCTTTACTGTGATGATCAAATTGCTGCTATTGGCTACCATCATGTCTGTCACCTGAATAACAAACATGAAATCACTTTTCATTAAGTATCAAACTTCAAATGGAATTACACAATTGCACTAAGAATCAAACAAACATCTTTATTTAAACTTACAGGATCAAAGTTAATCATACCCTCCATATGTCTACATTATTCTTCTTCTCTTTTTGCACACTAACTGATATGCTCCAGGACCTTGTTAACACAAGTAATTTATATTTTCATTCCAATCTCTGAATAGGAATTTTTACTCTCCTACCTTCATCATTATCACTGTTTCCCGCTCACATTGGGTGGGGAGCATCATCATAAGTTATAAATACAGTAATAAAAAAATAAACAAGCACTGAATGTGATAAAATCTACTTTTTTAATTGGCCACTCAATAGCTTCCCAAGCTGTAGCACTGGGGCTGTCAAGCCTCATGAAATCAACGAGGTTTCTACCTACTTATTTGGTTGATACCCACCCAAGCTTGCCAAGAGGTAGGGTCATAATTTAGTGCTCACTCCGAACGGGAAGCTTAAGAGATCAAGAGATCAACAAAGACATGGCATAGAGAGTAAACCACACTAGCAAAGTTCAGGCTGCCCAAGAGGCACTCTTGGATGTCCCAACAGGAAAGCTGAAATCTTTCCAGCACTTGCCAGTGATGATGTAGCCACAATAAATCCAACCACTGCATTGTGTGAGAAGCCATCCTGGCCACCCATACCTGGCCCAACCAAGTTAAAACCTGAGAAGGCATCAAAATGGAATGTTTGCCAGTCGACCAGAAGGCCAAAGTGGGCCAACAACCAGATAAGCCCACCAGCTGGGGTGCAAACCAACTAGTTGTCAAGGTAGGCCAAAACTCTGATCTCCTGCAAATGAAAATGTGAAAAGATCCCATGAATTTGTCTTAAAGTTGCACTAGATGTCCCCCCACTCTGAACCCCAGCCAATCCATGAACTTTGGGTGGATGGGAATGAGGACACTGGACATCTGGAATAAAGATAAAATTCTACTAGTTGAAAACAAATAGGTCCTGAATGAAACAAGTCTTCACATTAATCTCACTGAGGAACAAGGAAAACACCCCTCCGCAAGGGCAGGATCACAAGAGGCATATCCTCATCTAAGAAATCATGACATTGTAAGAAGTATATAGCTGAAAAGGTCCCCCCGAGACACCAAAAGGGAAAAGAAGACATCCAAGTGGCAAAGCCAAAGGCTGTAAGGTAATTATCAAAAGAAGGCACCAAACCGGGAAGGCTATGTAGCACCATCAAAGTGCGAAATAATCAGAGGGCGCTAAATATCACCAAGAATGCCAATACGAGACAAAAACGCACAAGGCGAACGATATCAAAAGTATCCGATTCACCTAGAATTCTACCGAGGGACAAGTGACCGCGAGGGACGGTCGGGCCAAAGGCTGTAAAAGTGGAACTGCACATGCCTGGGCAAAATGGAACCCCTATCTCATCCAGAAGGCCAAGAAACATGGACACCAGACCAATGAAAAGAAGTAATTGTAAGTCTGGCAGTCTTAGCCAAAACATCTGTCCAAGCTGCTGGAAAGACCACACCCACTACCACAAAACCTAAGAAACCTTCCTCTCGGAAGAGAGAAGATAATGAGGTAATAAACAGGAAGGGAAAGTGGCCAAGTGAACTCCTGGAGAGAATTAAAAACAACAAAGTAGCAGGCAAGCCTTACTTAATAAATGGGATGGTTCACAGAAAAAGTGTTCAGTAATCAATACCATCTAGTTGGCTAAAATCCACCCCACTTCACCTCTTCTTTACCAATATCATTTCATTGCCTGAAAAGCAAGTGGGTGGCAGACACGTCTTTATATTTTACCCATTTGTAATTCATGGTATGACCATGCCCCCTCACCAGCTTCCATGGTCATCAGCTGATCATCATGCTGATGTGCACGCTCACTCATTGCCTTCCTCACTTGTGCACTCAGGTGGGCGTCAAGTGTGACGAGATTGGCAATGTTTGTCGACAGTCCTTCACACATCCTCGGTAGCCCAGTCGTACAAGTGACAACATTAATAATTACAAATGGCAACTGAAGACGACTCGACGCATAGTATGTTTTAATTAAGGTAAATCAAAATATGGTTCATTACTGTACAGTGTAGTATGTTACAACTGTCTTTTCTGCTTCATAAAAAAATAATAAAAAATACATCACAAATGCCTCAAAGGCATCTCTAGTTGCAACAAATCAGGGTTGGTTCCATATAGTTTGGTGAAACAAGGTTACACTGTACTTGCTCTCATACACAACATACCTAACATGAACCTTAGTTGTGGCTTTGTTGCTGTTGACTCTTCTCTTTCACAATAGATACAATCCTCAAATGCTCTAACTTTCTTAAAAAAAAGTGACCTGACATAAGCCTACCCTCCCTTTTTCTCTCTTTCTTTTTCCTGTTATTTTTATGTCCTAATTCTTACACCCCCATTATTACTCCCATCCATCCCTTTCTACTTTTTCTTACCATCCTCTAGGAATTACTTCCTCTTACCTGCTTGCTCCTTACCTCTCTCTTGCCTTACTTAACACTTTCCATCCCCCGGCGGGCCACCAGTAGCGCACCGCAAGGTAGGCCACACGTTGCCCGTGAGCGGACACCCACACAATGTTTAAACTCTCTACAGTTTTCTCACCTCAATTTTTGTGCTACATCATTCATTTTGGCATTAAATTCTTTGCAATAGAATGCTCTAAAGGGATATATGCATATACTGTAAGGTCAAATAGAAGAACAACAGTACCAATAACAATACTTCGTTATGTGAAAAAATCCAGCTTCTCGTCATTGTTTACAGTCGTTATTTATTCGTGACATTATTTGTTACACTGGATCATTCGTTTTTGTGTTGCATCATGTTTATAAAGGCAGCAACAAAAAATACCCGCAGTAAAAAACTGGAACAGACACATGTTTCGACTCAGAGGGTAGCCACCCACCCATGCAGCAGTATAGTGATGCCATGTGGGATATACAGAGAACGGGAAGACGTTGGCACACATCTTAAAACAAGTCCCATAATAATCAGACAATAAATGGAATTTTTACAATACAGTATTTAAATTCTGGACAGCATTGTCGTCCTGCCACAAACTACGTGTATTGATTTTAGGACAAAAATACCATTATTCACAGCAAAAGTGTTAATGCTCGTGCCTCCCTCGCCCCCCATCACAATCGACTTGATAATGATCCAGGATGGACCAAAACATCGTCGTCTCATTTCTGGTGTGGTTTAGTTATCATATTTTCAGCCACGTTATTGTGACTCCTTGTCTGCTTATAATGTACTATTATTTTTTAATAAAGAGATGTGGGTAAAAGAAGTTGTCTGTACTGTATAGTACTGGGTTTTGGAGGCCTTATACCAGCACTTGTGTTCCTGACCACCAGTGGAAGACCCATATGTTATTACCCATAATGTACCCCTGTATCATTCTACAATTTAAGGATCATACATTGACCTGAAAAAGATAAACTATTTTCTTTTTTAGGCATAGGCAGCTGGATACAAGTGCCCTGTCAGATTGGAGTAACTGGTCAGACATGGGTAAAGACTGGATATGGATAATCAGCCAGAAACGGGTGATCTTGCCCTGCTAACATCTCTGCCAAATATCCGTGGCTGTACCTTGGGTGTTACTATGGTGATGAACATACTGTTACACCAAGGACAGATTCCCTATCAAAGATAACATTTGCACAATTGAGAATTTACTAACCTGGTCCAATGTTTTGCCATTCACTTCAATTCCATTCACCTCCAGTACTTCATCATTAACTGCCAAGAGGCCGGTGCTCTCTGCCAATCCTCCAGGTACTAAGCGAGAAATGAATATACCAGGTACTCTTTCCAAGCCATGTGGAGTGACCCTTACACTAGTGCCATCTCGAATGTAGAACCCAAGTGGTTTATCTGAACCATGTTTCAGCAGCCGTACTCTTCTACAAACTTCTGGCACTACATCCACATCAATGATCGCCGCTACCTGTTTGAATAAATTCAATTAAATATCTAATCCAAGGTGTAGAAGCAAAGTAAATATTGGGATGACTTAATTTGCTTTCTCAAGCCTAATACTCAACATTCAGTTGTAAAACTCAATACTGCAACTTGAAATTCTATGTACATACTTGTACAATACTGGGGGTTTAGCAGAGAAGGATGAGGAAAGGAAGGAGGGAAAATGAGAAGAGGAAAAGTGTGAGGATTTTAGTAGTGGTAAATAAAGACTGTGGTGGTGGTGGTGGTGGGCAATATTAGCTAGTTTGTGTGTGTGTGTGTGTGTGCTGCTGATGGAAATGTTGGAATTGCAGTACTGTATATCCACTTCCAAGTCTCTCTCTCTCTCTCTTTCCAAAGTCCTGTAGTTGTCTTCTCTGGTGGGAAAGTGGTGGGAAGTTGTGATGGTGGGGTGGGGAGCTGGCGCTGGTATTAGAGGTTGGTGACGATCATAGTAAATGGTAGGTATTGGTGGTTGAGAGAGAGAGAGGGGGGGAAGGGGGGGGGGGTGAGAGAAGGGAAAACACTGAAAACTAACAATACAGTATTGTCATTACATCAATTAACCATATTTATTTTCAAAGACTGAAAATAGATATTGTTAATTATACAACACTTAAGTCAAATTCATACAAATTTGGAAAAAAATTCTGTGATACCAATTCTGAAATGCCAACCACTATAAAACAAATGGATAATTAGTGCAAATATAAACAAAATTGCAATGCAAACAAATTATGTGGGATAATGAGAATTTACATGCTAGACCTTAATGTCATTGGTTTAAATACAAGTATTTTTACCAGTTCTAGCAATACAAGAAAAATACCTCAAGTACACAAATTTCTAGTTCAGCATCTCTTGGCATCAATGTGTATATGTATATACATCAATGTGTGCATGTATATACATCAATGTGTGCATGTATATACTTCAACTGTGTCTGTAATTACCCAATTGTAATTACAGGGTACCTAATGTGTGTCCGAGTGTGTTATTAATTTTAGTGCAGTTGCGATAATTTGCTTTTATGTATTATTCCATGTCTTTTTTTCCCCACACATATGAGTGTTTAAACTATTTCGGGTGTTCCTTACGCTAAGTGCTGGGAGGCCATTAAACAAAGTCATTCACAGAATCTGGAGAAAAAAAAATATATTAACACATATACACACACACACACACACACCGGTCTTTGTGGGACCAAAGAGCCAGACCTCAATCCCCGCAAGCACAACTAGGCGAGTATACACACACACACACACACACACACACACACACACACACACACACACACACACACAGTGTTAACCTACCTGGAATGCCTACTGGTAAATACCCATTTGCTACTACACAATTAACTCAACTTTGCACAAAAAAAATATAACTAGACATTACAGATATATATAGATTACATTACCTGTCTAAAATCTTGAGGATACGATATTGATAGCTTATTTATGGGTTTTGTGACAAACGGTGAGAGAATACTGGATATTTTATAGTGGGACCCATTTGGTAGGTGCTCCAAACTCCCTGCAAATGATAACACACATTAGCTCATTGACATCATTGCTGTAATACATGTATATAGTATACATTGTATACTATATACATATATACTCAAATTAGTATAGTATACAGGAAGGCTTTGCATACATCACTGTAGTACAGTATACATAAAATATGAAAAATGCAATTATAATTTGCATTTTTGCTAAAACAAATTGCTAAATTTGTTAGTTTGGTAATTTGTTTTAGAAACCTAATGTCTGTACATAAATTTCAACTCCCTTTAGACTGTCAATGATAGATTTTAACAATCATCTGTAGTACTGTACTAGCAAGTATTGTTAACTCCCTTTAGACTGTCAATGATAGATTTAACAATCATCTGTAGTACTGTACTAGCAAGTATGTTACTCCCTTAGACTGTCAATGATAGATTTTAACAATCATCTGTAGTACTGTACTAGCAAGTAGTTAACTCCCTTTAGACTGTCAATGATAGATTTTAACAATCATCTGTAGTACTGTACTAGCAAGTATTGTTAACTCCCTTTAGACTGTCAATGATAGATTTTAACAATCATCTGTAGTACTGTACTAGCAAGTATTGTTAACTCCCTTTAGACTGTCAATGATAGATTTTAACAATCATCTGTAGTACTGTACTAGCAAGTATTGTTACTATTGTTACAGTGTATGCATTGGGTTAGTGCATGGCCCAATAGTAACTTTACCCTATATTTATTTGTCCAAAAGGTTTTGGGCAAAACCAAATTTAATGTGAACAGTTTGAAAGAATTATCATGATTTTAATTTTTAGTATATATCTTTGCCTTTAATCAGTACCCAAGAAATGACCTCAAAATAATAGTGGCAGAAAGATAATTTGGGAGTTTCCATATTTTAAAAAGTAAATTATCTAAATTTACAATTTAGCCTTAAGTGAATTTTGCAAACAATAAGTATAATATGTTTGAATGCATAAAATAAACACATCAACCTTGATCTACAAACATGACATTTAAGACACTCCTTCAAATGTTTTGAATTACACATCAGTAAGTATTATAAAATCTTGGCATTATTCAATCAATTAACAACAATTCAAAGTTTAAAGTATAACAAAATACATTTTAGGAATCTTAAACTTATGTGATATTACGATATTAAAACAGCATAGTAATCATTAAAATGTACCTTTATGTTGGACGATGATCTTAAGTACTGGACGGGCACACTGGAGGGCTTTTCTAAAATTGTCATCATTGGTGATAGGTAGTAGGTCACCATCTCGAGGGTCTGTGTATGCTAACACGAAAGCTATATTGGCTAGTCTATGTAATTCCTCAACTAGCCTTCGAAAATCATCAAGTTTCTCATACTTGTCTCGTTCAACACTAAAACGCCGGAACTCGGCATCAAACTGTAAAAAATTAATCCAGAAAATATACCAATTAAAAAAAAATGGTACAAGAAAATTTTTATGCAAGACTCTTTGTTACTCACCTTAACCACTGCACTGCACATAGCACCTAAGGCACTCATTGGGTATTGCAAAAAAAAAAAAATATTAATTAATTTAGTAATGTTTTAATGCTTTTTAATGTTTGTTCACTCTTATTTGAAATAAAAAATTGAGTTTGGCAACACTGACATTTTTCTCGTTTTTTTTTTAAATGTTCAGTTAATATTAATTCATTAACAATTGCACCATGAAGTTGTCACATGATCAGGTACACATGTAACCCCTCCACATTGCTATTCCCCTTACTCGCTTAACACTTACACACAGTGCAAGGGTTATGACCCAATCTTACTGGTACCTTTGATAGCTTCATGCTCAGTCTGGGCAGTTCTACATTCTGCAAGTACCAGTTCATGCTAGTTGATAGGAAGATACTGGAGAACATTCAATCCAGCACAAAATGGTCTCTAGAAAGCATACTCATAACTCAGATTTCCATCCATGTGCAACTGACATTACAGGGTACCCTGACTTAAGCTTTTCACATTTTGCCATATTTACAAGAACAAAAACCAGATGGAGAAGACAAGGACAGACGGGAGAACAATAGCACGAGTGTAATGCTTATAGAAAAGCTTCATATTACAGTACAGTATTGCACTGCCATTACAGATACAGTAATTCCACTCAAATGGTAATACTCCTGTACCCTATCCATTAAAAAACAAAACAAACAAAATAGCACACAACTAATACTGTATATTTTTGGGCAACAATTACAATACAGTACATACAATCTTTCCACATTTTCAATATTTTGAAAGCAAATCATACATCATCTCAAGTCAAGCCTGGTCTCAGGCCGGCTTGGGAGTAGAACAACTCCCAGACCCCATCAAGCGGTATCAAGCAGGTTAGCTATGTTTTAGTACCAAAAGCTCTTTGAGAAAATAATTTGTTAATATTTTGTTCAATCTCTTCTGTTAAAGTTGAAACTTGAACAATGTTTCCCCCACACTACATCCCAATATGATGCTAGTTACACTCAGACAACTCTGCTCAAAGGAACTTTACATTTTCTGCTCCTTACTGGCAGGACCCCTAAATATACCTTATGCAACATCAGAAGGTGCAGACTCGGTGGGGAAAGCAACGTGAAGCTCAACTAATAAAGGCAACATGCCACTCCACCACTGGAGTAGGCCAAATGGCCAACGCCTTTAACACTTCTAGTGGTGCCGTTTAACCGAGTCTCAAGTCTGGAGCGCCCAGTATTATACCTTGGAAAGCACCGAACCCCAAGAAAGAAATGAAGCACACATGCGTCGCCTTTGACACATGTAGCAGCAAGGCAAACGTGCAAGTCATACACCTGCAAACAACTCATGCCCAAGACAAACCAGTGCTAACCGAATACGAACGTCTGACCACACACCACACACACGGCACACCTCTGGTTAAGTAATGTATCTGGAACCCAAGAAGGGGTGTTGTAGAGGCCAGGAGGACAATGACCAAGGTCAAAACCAGACAGAATACCCCAGAAAGTTGCAAGTACCAGAAACTGGCTGGAACTGGGAGGGAAAGGCAGAGAAACCTACTAGATACACACCACACACATTGCATCTTGTCAAACAAGAGTAGCTTTGCTATCCCTGCCCATGACTATATGAAAGAGTATCATGGTTTGGATTCACCTTAACTGAATCAAAAATTTACTGTAGAAAACAACATTAATCGGCCTGCCCATGTGGCTAGCTCATGCTGTCAGATTAATGACCATACAAGACCTGCCTGACAATAAAACTATGATGACACACCACACAACACAAAACTATGTATTTCTGTCGTTAGCTTTAGTTTAGGTTAGGTTAGGTTAGGTTACAGTAGCACTACAAGAGATAGTCGGTGTAACTTTTCGCAGCTCCTAACACTACTCAGATAAAGTCATTCTAGACGAGAAAGAAATATGACTGGCCGACTGCCCTGGTGACACTCCAACTACACCGAGAACTCCCTTCTATATATTACACAAGATACACTTGCACGTTTCATGGGTTCTATGTTGCAGACATACACCCTGGGGAAGGAGGAGGGGCGGCAGACAGGCTGCAGGGAAGACTTAATACACCTGGCTGTGAATGACTCACCTGTAAATCGAGTCTTTTAAGAGGATTATTGAAAAGAAAGTCACTCACCTTACTCTTAACTTCTATCAACGAACTCTGCGTTCTACTCTGCGTTTTGGAACTCCTGGACATCTTCAGCTAAGTTATAGAGGTGGGCGGGTCAACAAAATGGCAGTGAGAGTGAGTGGTTTACATTTTAAAGGACATTTTCGCCAGTGGTCGCCACTTGTTTTGGATTTCACAAACATTAACACAAGTCAGTGACGTCACGAGCACCTGTTGTTGCCTCTCGCTCCAAAATCTTTTTTCCATGTTTCAGGTAGAATTCACGATTATTAGATACATTTGTTACAAAACCTGCTTTTATAAAAATATATATTGGTGTATATGGAAGAGATAAATTACTAATAAAGTCAGTATAAGAGAATAATCATTAGATTCGTTTTGGCATCAAGACAAAGGGAGGACGACACCCGACAAGCGGGAACTTCAAACATGACACGGGGTCACGTCCATGACCTGGGTTCATTTTCACTGCCTAGGGGTCACGCCCATGACAAAAGGTCAATTTCACGGCCTGAAATTAATCACGTAATCCATGAGCCAAGGTCATGTTCACGCGCCCTGGAATATATCACGACTGTGACTTATAGGTACCAATTTATACTGCTAGGTGGACAGAGGCATTAGATGATAGGAAACGCGCCCAACCATTTCTGTCCTGCCCAGGAATCGAACCCGGAATTTTAGATTGAGTCGAGAACGAATCTAAATGCACTACCGGAATCCTAAACCCTATATATGGGTGAACAAGCATCTGCTTCTATGCTACATTGTCCCTAGTTGAGCTGAAAGCTGTTGCCCTTTGTATGCATTATATTTCACCTTCTAAATAAGTATTCTGGATTAATATCCTCTAACTTGTGCAGTATTTCAAAGGTCTCGATAAGATCAGATCTGTATTACACTCTGGCTTGTAGAGTATTTATAATTGTGTTTGTGGGGCCTGAGCTTCTTACTGGTCCTATGGCCCTCAACCGTTCCTAGTATGAGTTGAGTTAGTTCTGGGAAGATTTTTGTCGCTGTGTTGCTGACTGAGGGGCAGCGACGGTCACTGTATGTGTTGCGGTGTGGTCATTCCCACGCGAGACGGTACAATGAAGCTCGTTTTGTTAAAAAAATATATATTGTTATGCTAGGATCGCTTCTGTGCCAGGTAAGTCCACTACGAGCTCACCATAGCCCGTGTTACTTGCAACTTTTTGTTCCGAGTAGCTGAATCTAATATAACAGCAACAACATAGATTAGCTTGGGCTGTATTCAGCTCGGTTGGGTTAGGTAAAAGGTAAAGCTAATTAAGGTTAGGTAGGTTTCATTCACTTCAAGCCTGGTAACTAGTTAATTTCTAAAAATGTGAAGAATGTACGGCAGGTTTATTTTTAACAAAACCACGTTGCATAGATTTTATTAGCTTCTTTATGGCAAGATGGCGAATGATTTCTTCAGCAAGTTCCACAAGCTTTCTGAGGTCTGAGGAAGTACATAACTACTACCAAATAAACTTCATGTAACCTACCATACCTCCTAAATGTCAACCTATGTCTTGCTATTTTGTTTTTAAATATTATTGATTATTGACCAACTTGTTTAACTGCTGATATCTGCCATATATGATCTTTAAAAAAATAAAAAATTAAAGACAGTTGTATCTTGTTTTAGTTAAAATTCATTCTGCTGTTGTATCCATCATGTAATTATCATCATACTCTTTTTCGTGTTTAACTCTTTTTAAATTAAATTATGCTTTTGATCTCAATTAGTATTAAGTTTTAGTCAGTTTTTCTCACACCTTGCTCGAAACGCTTTGCATATTAGTGGCTTCAGGCATTGTATGTATTAGCACTATTTATTAATCCGACATTATGTTTGTAACTCATTTTCAATGTATGTACCTTTACCTGAATAAATATCAGCTTGCTGATATGAGGGGTCAACTTGATTGGATGGTAGTTTTCTCCAGAGACGTTTCTGCATTTTTTTTTAATTATGGGGTGCTATTTGCATATTTCCAATCTAGGGGAACTATTCCTTGATCCAAAGGGTTTCCGAGTTGTTTCAGTGTCAAGACATAATCCATCTGCCAGTTCCTTCACGATTTTAAATTTAATTCCATCCACACCTGGGGCTGTTTGAATGATGGTAGAAATAGTCTAAGCTACTCTATCCTTTTGAGATGTATCTTATGGTCTCAATGAACTTAATTGAACTTGGGGCTGTTGATTCCTTTAGTTTGCCTTTGCTCTTCCTAATTATATCACACGATGAGATACCTTTCCATTAGTATGCCAGTGCTGTTGTGCCAGTTTATTCAAGGCAGTGATGCACAGATATCGAACAGCATGTAAGCACTGAATCAAAAGAAGGCCCAAAGTCTATTAGTTGATGTGCAATTACAATTTTAGTAGTCTTTACAATTTTAATCATTTTTACCCCTTTTGTACGGACAACCCCTACACATGCCACTCTCCATAGTGTATAGTAAGTCACTGGAGACGGGAGACCTACCAGAAATATGGAAGACGGCAAATGTGGTCCCAATATACAAAAAGGGCGACAGGCAAGAGGCACTGAACTACAGGCCAGTGTCCTTGACTTGTATGCCATGCAAGGTGATGGAGAAGATCGTGAGAAAAAACCTGGTAACACATCTGGAGAGAAGGGACTTCGTGACAAATCGCCAACATGGATTCAGATAGGGCAAATCTTGCCTGACTGGCTTAGTAGAATTCTACGACCAGGTGACAAACATTAAGAAAAGAGAAGGCTGGGCGGACTGCATTTTCTTGGATTGTCGAAAAGCCTTTGACACAGTACCGTATACGAGGCTGGTACATAAGCTGGAGAAACAGGCAGGTGTAGCTGGGAAGGTGCTCCAGTGGATAAGGGAGTACCTGAGCAACAGGAAGCAAAGAGTTACGGTGAGGGGTGGGACCTCAGATTGGCGTGAAGTCACCAGTAGAGTCCCACAGGGCTCTGTACTCGGTCCTATCTTCTTTCTGATATATGTAAATGATCTCCCGGAGGGTACAGATTCATTTCTCTCAATGTTTGCGGACGATGCCAAAATTATGAGAACGATTAAGACAGAGGAGGACTGCTTGGGACTTCAAGAAGACCGACAAGCTGAAGGAATGGTCAAACAAATGGTTGTTAGAGTTTAACCCAAGCAAATGTAATGTAATGAAGATAGGTGTAGGGAGCAGGAGGCCAGATACAAGGTATCATCTGGGAGAGGAAATTCTTCAGGAGTCAGAGAAAGAAAAAGATTTGGGGGGTTGATATCACACCAGACCTGTCTCCTGCAGCCCATATCAAGAGGATAACATCAGCGGCATATGCCAGGCTGGCCAACATACGAACGGCATTCAGAAACTTGTGTAAAGAATCATTCAGAACTTTGTATACCTCATATGTCAGGCCAATCCTGGAGTATGCAGCCCCAGCATGGAGTCCATATCTAGTCAAGGATAAGACTAAACTGAAAAGGTTCAAAGGTTTGCCACCAGACTAGTACCCGAGCTGAGAGGTACGAGCTACGAGGAGAGACTACGGGAATTAAACCTCACTTCGCTGGAAGACAGAAGAGTTAGGGGGGACATGCTCACCACATTCAAGATTCTGAAGGGAATTGATAGGGTAGATAAAGACAGACTATTTATTAACACAAGGGGACACAGGTGGAAACTGAGTGCCCAAATGAGCCACAGAGATATTAGAAAGAACTTTTTTAGTGTCAGAGTGGTTGACAAATGGAATGCATTAGGAAGTGATGTGGTGGAGGCTGACTCCATACACAGTTTCAAGTGTAGATATGAGAGCCCAATAAGCTCAGGAATCTGTACACCTGTTGATTGACGGTCGAGAGGCGGGACCAAAGAGCTAGAGCTCAACCCCCGAAAACACAACTAGGCGAGTACATGATCTTGTCAATTCACTTTTCCATTATACTATACTTCCCTTCCCCAACCCATCATACAGACTCCCAATTAACTTATGAATATTTGTTAATTTTCAGTCTCTGGCATCACATTTGGCTAACCAATCCCACCCTCCTTTACAGTACACTAACATGACCTACTACTGTATATTTTTATCACGTTAAAATTGAATTAAAAAAAAAACATTTCTGCTTATTGATGTACAGAAGTGAACACCTGTCTTGCAAGATCTAATTACTGTACTATTATAGACTTACAGGTATTTTACACCTTTCTAACTAGTTTTAAATTATTCAATTTTCTTAAGTAATTATTTATCAAAAGAAGGCAAGGTAAGGTAATTATCAAAAGAAGGCACCAAACCGGGAAGGCTATGTAGCACCATCAAATATGCGGCATAATCAGAGGGCACCAAATACTGTATCACCAAGGATGCCAATACGAGAACAGAAATGCACAAGGCGAACGATACCAAAAGTATCCAGATTTTCTTAAATATAGTCATCCCATCTGGACATGCTTTGTCACCCATACTTTTAATTTTAAGCCTCATGTCACCCTTAGTTAACCATGGTTCTACTTATCAGTTTCCGAGCAATACAGAGGATTTCTCTTTTCCGAGGTGGGGTTGACTTGTGTATCTTTACCATAAGTGTGAAATAATACTGCTGCACATACAACAGCGGCTTGTGGTCTCTCTTGCATCAGTTAATACCAATTTGCTCTGCTTAATGGGTGAATAGCAAGTCTCCTACATAGCTTATGCTTACAGACTACTTAATTGAGAATAAATCTTCTATAAATGCAGTTCATAATGATGCTTGTTGGATCAAGCAACATCTGCCTGTTTACTGCTGGGCTGGCCTGGCCTGTAAAGTATGCAGAACCATTTTTTTTAACTTATTTCATCCTATTAACATTGTTTGCACACCTGTAATCTTCTTGAAAAGTTTATAACAAGCCCTTAAGTAAAATGCACTGTACAGTATATAAAGCTTAATAATACAACAACAACAAATTCAAATGTTTATTATATACAATGGGCTTTGCAACTGCTCAGTTATACAATGACTTTGCAACAGGGCTCTACTAGATTATCATTTACATATAACCTCAGGCTAATAAAATACAGGAACTAATTGTTAGAATACAAATTATAAACTAAACAATTGTCGCATTTAAAATACTAAATTGAGATAAGGAACTAAAGCCTAAACCTATTTATACACAAGCATAATGATTTAAACCAAAACATACAAATCAATGCTAATTATAATACATGTGAATTGTCTTTATTGTCCTAAAAGAAGCACACATTTTCCATTTAGGAATTCATGTAAATTTAACAATTCAGTGTTTAACACTACATGTACTGACCATTACAACTCCATGTACGAGCATATATCCTTTACCTAACATTTCAGATTTTTTTTTATTTTTTTTTTAACAGTACCAAGATGCAAGTGCCTAGTCGCTTGTCACACCACCCCCAGTAGCACCTCCAGGGCCAGGACCTACAAATATGAGAAGGTTTATACTGAAAATGCAAAGTGCAATGAAGACAAATGGAGCAATTGCCAAACAACAATTTTGCAATTTGAAAACATTTATACAAATGTATACTACACAAGACCATATTCTTATTATTTTAGGTAAATAAGTACAGTAATATGGAATCTTATGAAATGAGAAAATTACAAATTCAGTACCTAATAGCTTAATCTAAATAATTAGCAATTTAAAAAGAATTCAAGCCATTATGGGCTACCCAAGGAAGTGCAATTAGAGAATTGTAGGGGGGGGGGGGGAAGGTGAAAATGATTGAGTAACAATAGGTCAAGTTGCACTCCCACAAAAGAAAACACAAGGAATCCACGTCGTCATAGTAGGTCTAGCTGCCTTCAAAAGAATATTCAACATGTTTGTACAATTTATATTACAGTACAAGTTTATAGCGAGACTATTTCTGAAATATACATGCGTTACTTCAAATACTGGTACGTATTTGAAAAAAAATGTAAAAAATTAAGATTTGATGAATATTTCTTGAAGTCATGAACCGACAATCCAGATTTAACAGTCTCCCTCTCCCAAATCCAGACTTTTTCCAATTAGACACAAATTTCAGAAGGAAAATGTGGTACAGATTTTATTTGTTATTCAGAAGGATCCGTTATATTGAAGTCTGGATTTTTAAGGGTGCGATATAATTAACACAAAAGATATATAGTATCTCTCAGAGATACCTAGCTAATATCCCAATTGACAAACAGTACCCAAAAGCTAAATTCAAAACTTATTTCAAGCAAAAATGTAATAAAAACAAATCTTATCGTCATTCACCTTTCTCACCTCTGCCGTCACAAGCAACAATTTTCAACTTGTCAACCTGTGCAAAGTCCTGAACTTCTTTGAATTCCACATCAGTCATCAAAAAAGTCCAAACATTGTCACAAAATCGGTAGGTGTTCAACTTGTTAGCCTGCAAGTGAAATGTTTATTATTGAATGCTGATTAAAAAAACTAGAAAACATGGACTGCTAGTTAATTAAAGAAGGCACAAATTAAATAAATTGAGAGGGAAATATACTGGAGTGTATAAACATCACTGAAAACACTGTATAAACATCAGAGGTCCATGGTTGTTAAACATCCTCCCAGCGAGTACAAGATATATTGCCGGAACAACTGTGGACATCAAGATAAAACTAGATAATTTTCTCCAAGGAGTGCCAGACCAACTGGGCTGTGGTGGATATGTGGGCCTGCTGGCCGCTCCAAGCAACAGCCTAGTGGACCAAGCGCTCAAGTCAAGCCTGGCCTCAGGCTGGGATTGGGGAGTAGGACTCCTAGAATCCCATCAAGCAGGTAAGCAAGCAGAAAGGAAAACGTTTTAAGGGGCCCGGTGACTGTGCACCAAAACTTCCTCGGTGAAAGTTTTAGGTCAATATGTTTTAAAATGTCAAGAAAAAATACACTCCCTAAAAAAATAAACAGGGATACATTAGGGATAACTGTAAAACAGACACTGGGCCCCTTAACTGTAACAGTAGGCGAGATAGAGATACTATAAATAGCTGCTGCCTCGTATGGGCCAGTAGGCCTTCTGCAGTTGCCTTCATTCTCATGTTCTTATAACAAACATGGTTAGTGCCATATATGCATTCTTCAAAATGTAGAAGTCACAACAAAATCCGCATAGAAACGAAGGAGAAAAAAAGGGGGTTGGCAGCTTTTCGTACATAGGAACATAAGAAATACTGCCATTAGGCAATGTACTTATATGACATATAATAAAACACAGCATAACATACTAACTCATTATGTGCAAAATCTGGCACTCCAGGTGACACCAGCCGCACATCTACTTTTGTAGACCTTCCTTACTACTACTACTATTCTTTGTGCGTCGGACAGTGCGTGCATCTCTATCCCTGATTGCCAGTAAATAGGTGGTGTTATCGTTATTATCAGTACCGGTTGCTGCCCGTTGTGCATACATTTATTTAAAAGAATGTAAAAAATTAATTTATTAACACTTTCGTGCACCCCGCCTGCCAACCCTCAACTAGGCCCAGTGGGTCCCAGCGTTTCACGAGAGCACGCGGTAGTCCTGAAAAGTATACAGTACTCTCTTCAACTTTGTCACCTCAATTCTCGTCCAGGGTTTTTCAATTTGGTATCATTGTGTTCGCAATAGAATTCTCTACACGACTAAAGACATACAAACTCCAAAAACCCGGCGTGCCATCCACAACAAACAAAGTGAGTGCGCGTGTTACCCGGGAGTGCATAAGAGCGATAAAATGTGTACACTCCTTTCACGTTTGTCACCTCAATTCCCGTCCTAGGTCTTTCATTTTGATAACATTGTGTTCGCAATAAAATTACCTACAGGAGTATATGCAAATATAAAGTCCAAAAGCCAGGCGTACCACCCACAGCAAACAGAGAATGTGACGGAGCATAATCCTAATGAGTGCTAATAAAATGGTATACTGTTTTCAACTTTGTTACCTCAATTCTGGTCCTAGGTTTTTCATTTTGGTATCAATGTATTCGCAATGAAATTCCCTACAAGAGTATATGCAAATAATATCGAAAACCGCTGTGCGCCCCTCCCGAAGCCGCCGCCAATCTGCCGCCAAAAATGACGTAATGCTGCGTCGTTACCGGATAAAGTGTTAAATTAACATATTGGAATAAAATTGTCACGACAATGCTAAGTAACAGGAGATTTGTTTAAAATGTCACTATTTTTCATGCTTAGAAAAATCTTCTCATCAAGCCCCTTAAGCAACGCAATACTATACAGTAGTTTAAATATAAATATTATTCGTGCAATAAAAAATCTGGCATTTAATGTAATGAAACGCAAATTTGTGACCGGGCCCTGGTGACTCCCTGAAGCTATGTGCCGAGATGGTGCCATCTACTAGGTCGCATTGGCCACGAGTTCTATAGGCCTGCCGAGGACGAGTCGAAACCCTACACCCTCACGGAGGTGCAGGTGACAACCTTTGTCTCACCAGGGAAAGCCCCAGAAAAATATATTCATGTCTAACATTCTGGTATTAATAGTTTATTCAAACTTTTAAGTATATATACTGTACTCTAGACAGACATTTACATTATTCATGTAAAATTAGTATGAAAATGGACAACCTATGCACACACTAATACAGTGGTACCTCGGAATGCGAGTGTCCCTGTATGCGAGTTTTTCGGAAGACGAGCAGGATTTCCTCGGAAAATATGTCTCGGAACGCGAGGGTTACCTCGGGACACGAGTTTGTTGATACGCGTACAGGCCGACCTAGCGCGTGGTGGTTCGGTGATCGTCGCCCCTCCGTCCCTCAGTTTACCATTGTCTCGCGCCCAGTGACTATTCCACATCAATTCTTCACCTGGATTTTCAGTGTTTTGTTGGATTTTTGGTCATTTGACTATACAATTTATTATATATCTCACCATGGGTCTCAAGAAAGCCATTGATAAGGTTCAACCTAAGAAAATAGCAGTGAGTAGAGGCAGTAGAGGATGTCCCTTCTTGATTAAGAAAATGTGTGAAGTATGGGAAGAACTGGAAAGTTTTGTTGAAAAAACTCGCCCAGATAAAGCTGTAGCAGGCCGTTGCATTAACCTTTTAAATGATAATGTGATGTATTACTACAGACAAGTGTTAAAATGTAGGGAAAAACAAGTGTCTTTAGAGAAATTCTTAGTAAGACAAGCAAGTCTTAGTGGTATGCAGGCAAAATGTGCCAGTGTGTGCATACCAGTGAAGTCCTCACTGCCTGATGTGATAATGGAAGGGGACTCCCCTTCCAAACAGTAACTCCTCTCCTCCTTCCCCCTCCTCACCATCTTCCATACGCCTACAGCATTCAAGAGCAAGGTAAGTAATAACTTGAACATAGTTTTGTAGATTTATTTAGATGAATTAGGTATAAAAATTTAGTTTGATATGGGGTTTTTGGGGTAGTCAGGAATGGATTAATTCATTTCCCATTATTTCTTACGGGGAAATTAGCTTCAGAATACGAGTTTTTGGAATACGAGGCGTCTCCAGGAACCAATTAAACTCTTAAACTGAGGTATGCCTGTACTGTAGTTTAAAAAAAAATTGTTTTGGTAACACCCTACATCACAAAGAAGCTATCACACATTTCTTTAGGCTTACAAGAGAGGTTTTGATGAATGTTGGGTAACTACAGTATAGTAACATTTATCAATGTACAGTACAGAACTTTCAATGTATTTTATATAAAATATTTCACGTTGACAGCATAATATAAATTTATCCTTACAGTCAACTTGTCACATTATAGCTATGCCCACAGCCGAGTCCGACTTTCATACTGCATATAAAGACGTACCTTAAAATTTATACGAGCGCGGACTTTATTTGCCAATGCCATATTAATTGCACGGTCAAACTGCAGAAGTACACGAAGAGCCAAGTTTGGAGATATTTGCTGGAACTGGAAAACATAAAAATTTAATTTAAAAAGATTTTATAGTTTATTTCAAAAAGTCTTCCCTATGTACCCCTCCCTACCACCACAATATAATGAATATTTGGGCAAGTTTTTGTATTACTGGTGGACAGGCTGTGCGTGCCGATGGATTGACTCTGCCCTGCTCGTTTCAAATTTATAGCACTTTAAAACAAAATATATAACTTACATTTGAGCTGCCCAGTCCAATAACAAAAGCAAGGTATTTTTATTATACATTATTTAAAGAATACATTTGAAACTTAAAAAAAAAAAAACATACTGGCTAGCCATTGGCTCAGCACCAATGAATTCAAACAATACTGAAAAAAGATAGTATTTTTTACATGGTAAAGCTGGGCATGTACCTCTCCTTAATGATTATCAAATCCAGCAAGAACGAATTCTAGCATTACCTTTTAGTTTAATTTATTAAACACCTCAAACTCAAATTCCTGAATTTATTCAAATATACTCGAGTTCCACTATCTCTAGTGGCTTCAACAGGGACAGGAAGCCAGTGGTGAGTCAAACATCCCCCCCCCACCACTTGTCCCGATTATTTTACACCGCTGGAGTTTGAAACTGCTGCAGTGTTTAAGCATATACAGCTTCGATGAGTAGGCAGTCTCATTGGTTTATAACCCTAGAGATGGATTAAAATTTCCAGTTTTGTCCTACATTGTGGCTTCTTGTTTGTATTACATCCGACTTTTCCAAGAATTGGTCCGGATCAATATCCTCAAAAAATTAAAACCAAACCTTACCCAATCTAACCTAACCCAATTTAACGCACCCTAACATAAAAATGTGAATGGATTTAACAATTAGAAAACATGATTTGTTGAGAAGCTTGTTCGGAATGTGGCCATAACCCCAGGCAAGGACCCCCAGGCGAGGACCCCCAGGCGAGGACCCCCAGGCGAGGACCCCCAGGCGAGGACCCCCAGGCCTGGCGTACCGGGAGCACCCCGGCCACACCAGCCTCATACTCCGCCTGGTGTATGAGGCTCATACACCACATTCACTACACCAGCCGTGCAAGCTGTAGCTTACCCCGCCAGACACATGCGGCGAAACAAAAGCTACCCAACCCACCCTTGGTACACATATATACATATACATATATATATATTCAAGGTGGCGGCGGGTGGCCCCCCCAGACAACACACTGGTGAAGGTGCAGGACAAACCTGTATGAGTTCATCGAGGCTCTCCTGCAGGGTGTTCCCCAGCGTGGTGTTGCGGTAGAGCTGGTAAGTCATGACGCCGTTGTGGTGGTAGTGGTGGTGATGGTGGTAGTGGTGGTGGTGGTGGAGTCTCGTCACTGTTGACACCTACAACCCCCCCACCCCCCGAGCCCCACCAACCCCTCCCCTGGGGTGGGGGGGAAGACCAAAAAAACCTCTCCTCCAACGCCTTATTCCTCCCCACCTCCACTTTCCAAGATCCAGGAATAGCTATTGATGATTTGTATACATCTTTTATGAATAATGTTATAGTAATTTAGTGATTAATCAACGCCCCACCATCTGTTTCTAGCATCAACCCCCCCCCTCCCGGCTCATATATGAAACGCCCCGAACGGTATGTGTGTGTTAGTGGCTTTAAAGAAAGAAATTGAATTGAATGTATGAATACTGATATTATGTACTCTCACAACTCAATGTACCGTATAGTAAATAAATAAATAAATAAATAAATAGATAATATCATAGGGGGGGTATCTGTGGAACCCCCCCCTATGGTGAGCTGCCACAGATACCCTACATATAAAATTACTTCCCCCCCCCCCTTCATAAACAAAATTTAAATTAAAATTCTTTATTTTGTTAAACTAGTACAAAGATTTAATAAGAATATTATTAATATCCCTATAATCAATGCCAGTGACTATCTCTTAAGCAGCAGTTTCGAGTCTATCAATTCCCAACGGACTCCTCAGATGTTAATGATATACATGGCTGTAACTCTCTTATTTAAAATCAAATCATGTTTTCTATTCTCATTTATTTTATTATTCACCCCATACCCATGCCATGGACGGTAGTGTAAAGGGTTACAGATATAATATAATTTCTTTCTTTATTATGCACCCCATACCCATCCCCTGGGCGGTGGTGTAAAGGATTACAGAGGCACATAGCACATAATATAGGTACATAATAATATAGGCACATATACATAGGCACATAATATAGTTGATTTTTCGCCTCGGTGATTCAAACAAAAGTTTATTCGTAAATTTAATTATAAATTATATACAAATTTTATGATGAATTAATAAATTAAGGTGTACTTTAATATTGGGTAAATTAATCTTGTGCATTAACTTTGGTAAGTATGATAAGGGTAATTAACGTTGATGAAGTTTTACCGGGTAAAATATCTTGTGATAACACTAACGATGTTAGTTAACAATGAACTGTAATTTGTTGAATTAAAATGACTTGAGGTTTAGCATCGTGAGATTAACTTTGTATATTAAACATTGGTAAATGTAACAAGGCTAAATTTTAATAATGCGTAACTTCCAGAGGGTAAGTCTAACAATGTGGAATTACATTGGTGAAATTTACATTGGTGTAAATTAACAATGTAATATTGCCGGATGGGGGTCCAGCTGGGCCCCCACCCCCAATCAACAGCTAAGTAACATTTGTTGTTGTTTTAAATTCAGCTACTGGGAATCATGAGTTATGAGGAAAGGCTGCATGAAATAAACCTAACGTCGCTGGAAGATAGGAGAGTTCGGGGAGACATGATCACTACCTACAAAATTCTAAAAGGAATCGACAAGGTAAATAAAGATAAATTGTTTAACGCGGGGGGTACTCGAACAAGGGAACACAGGTGGAAACTGAGTACCCACATGAGCCACAGGGACGTTAGAAAGAACTTTTTCAGCGTCAGAGTAGTTAACAGATAGAATGCATTGTTCAGTGATGTGGTGGAGGCTGACTCCATACACAGTTTCAAATGTAGATATGATAGAGCCCAGTAGGTTCAGGAATCTGTACACCAGTTGATTGACAATTGAGAGGCGGGACCAAAGAGCCAGAGCTCAACCCCCGCAAGAACAACTAGATGAGTACATCCTGCCTATCTTTCCTGTGTATTTTTTCTGCCTAAAAGTTAAGGCTGTCTTCAAGTTCAAGTTGTTTATTGAGATAAGAAAGAAATACATCTCAAAGGGATAGAGTAGCTTAGGCTATTTCTACCCCTTCTACTTCAAGTCCCTCAAGGGGCGCACAAATTCAGTGAGTACAAATAGACAAATAACATTACAAGAATCCCATTTAAGATTGCTAAGGCTGTCTTAACCTACCAGGACACTAACTTCCCCAGTTGAGGGTGGGCTTTAGGATTGATGATAGATTTATGGGCTGAGGGGTATATCCTGGAGTGTGAGGAAGCATGGGTCCTCTATCTCGGCGTACTGGTGCTCCATGTCGTCAGTGGCGTTGTGCAATGGCAGACAGGGAGACGGAGACGAGGGCAGGGCTGGCAAGGGCTGTAGGTACTGGGTCTCCGGGCGACTCATCTTCCCACACGATGAGTGCGGCTGAACTCGCTGGCTCTGACTCTGGTGTAGGCCTTTCTGATGGAATAGCATAACTCATTAACTCGTACTTCACAATATCTTAATATCTTGTTTATACTGCAGTGTCTGCGATCCTCACATGGCGATACTTACACTAATGGTTTCGACACTCTAAGGTCTTAATGGGAAACATTCTCATAACACCTGCATTCATGAGTCCCTGACCTATCTTAGCGCCCTCCAACGGTTATGGGCGGTTGCGTTATAATAATAGCCGCTACATACCTGTTAGCACCGGGGTTTAAATCTGTGTATATATTGAAGGTAACTTGAAAGCCTCCAATAAGGGTTAGACAAGGTCCCGACCCCCCCAGTAGTATACACAATTATTAAATACACTGTACCTAGGGATTATAATCAGTCTACTCACTACTGGTGTAACAAAAGTCTAATTGTAACTTTACATTAATTTATTAATTAATGATTTTCCTCATAGCAACAATTTGCTCCACCTCATCTACATAATTTATGTTAAATCCATTACCCCACACAGGCAGAAGTAGAGATATAGTACATAGGCACAATAGAGGTAGGCTCTACAGTCTCTCTAAATGAGACATAACATCTTAATTTAAAGACGCATCAGTTAGTTTTTTAAACTTGGTGCAATGTCAACAAATCTTTTTTGACTAGTTGTATATGAAAAGGGCTGCAATTGTTCCAAGTTTCAGTACTGCAGCCTAAATAGAACGGGAGATTTAATTTTTTTTCAACGAATATTACACATTTTCAGTAATAATAAATATGTAGGCAGTAAATATATTCTTGTTATTTTGTCAAACAACAATAACAACCTAACATAATATAGCCAGTTCTCTCATAGTTATCATTGTCAGGATAGGAGGGCAAATCTGATATTAATTGAAAAATAATATAACAGAGGGTGTGAAGTGGAATTTGGGTTTAAGTGAGGGGGTTCTCTTACACCCTCACGTCTATACGGGTAATTCGAGCACTTAAATTTTTGGATTTGCGATGAAGTAAAATAGATCAAGATGGCATAATGAAACCTGAATATTTAGTTAGATAAATGTCCAGCAAAAATGTCGGTGAATGATCGAAGAAGTTTATAATGAATTACCTTGGCAGGTCGAGAGCGACGACAGCAGTCCCTGGCCAGGATAGAGAGGAGCACCACCACCGCCGTCCCCAGCAGCGCCCCCAGCACCACCACCGTCACGCCCTCACCTGCAACTACACTCACACAGCTCTTATTTCACCGCAGGTTGGTATCACAGGCTAAAACTACAGTAGTTCCGCGAGACTACCCAGGTATGAGCAATGTGAGGCCGTAGATAGGTTTCACGGGACGTTCTTGGTACCATGGAGAGTTAGTTGTTAGTTCGGACCCAAGAGCCACGCAACGCTACAAGTAAGTACAGGGGACCAAGGACCCATACACCAAAATCAGATTGGCGTCAGTCTTCGCCCTACACACTCACGATAACTAGTTATGTGGCCAAATATGTATAATTATATATATTATTTTTTATTAATAAATAAAGGCCACAGATGTTTTGTACCGCATTCCTTCCCATTGACAATCAGACCACAACCACCCATTAAGACCACTCACCCATAAAGTTCATTTATTTGGGAAATAGTGCTCCATGTTTTCTTAATGTTGCCCTTAACATTCATGGTACAGTAGGTGAGGGGGGGGGAGGCAAACGTTTTCATGCTACGAAATTCCACATTAGCCAAAAAATTTTTTTACTAAGCGTTCACTTTTCTATCATTCCGACAGTTGTATATTTATGCAAGTTTTGAAATTAACATATACAGTTATATAAAGTTAAAAATAATATCTTAGTTTATAAATTTTCAAATTGGAAAAAAGAGCTAAATTACTCTGCCTAAAAAAATCATTACCCGATTATTGTAATTATAGGAATATAATTGTTATCGTGATAGTAAAGTTTCCAACTCAAAATAATTTGAAAGTGAGGAATTATAAAGTTATTTATGACTAATTTTTACATTCAGACAAATTGATTATATAAAAGAGAATATCTATTTGTCTGTCCAAGGTTGGTGGCCAGACAATTGGGGCTAGCCTCACCAAACTTTGCAAGATGACTGGTGGGTGTACTGGGACGGTCATAGGGGGGTTCTGTGTCAATCTCCATGCCCTTCTTGGATGGGTCAGTTCCCATGCCTCCTACCATGAAGTCGGTGGAGATGAAATATTCGGGGAAGTCCATAGAGTATTATCATTTATCCATCATTCCCTATCTCATAGACCTGATGAAGTCGGTAAAGGGAAGACGGGCAAAAACGCGTGTTCTGAGGACAGGTTTTCATTATGGGAGCTTCCAACAACCTTTTGTGTCGACCTGGGCACAACGGGGTACCCAATCTATGGTGTATAGTATACGTATAGTATACGTGTAAACATTCATTTACACTGTATTTAACAACATAATTCGGACCATCATTTCGTGAACTTAAAAAGATAAACTTAAATACAAAAATAATCCTTACCTTATCAGAGTGGTCTTCGTTTTGACCAACTGTGTTTTGGTCACATGGTGGGGGCTCCTGTCTTGGTTTACTGTGACTGCAACATGACTCTAGATATCCCAGTGTTTCAGTTGCAACTACCTCTCATTCACTCTTTTTTGTTGTTGCAACCAGCTTAGCCAAATAAATTTGGGGGTTCAGTTCCTGAGCCCGTATGTACCTTGACCACTGCCGCCCACGCAATAGAGATGGGGTGCATAATAAAAGAACAACCCTGAGGAACAACTATTCAAGCCGTTCTTACGATTAGATAAGTGTCAATTATTTTTTTTTCCGAACTATAACTATCGGAACCTTGCCCATCACCTAGTTCTAGGAGGCACTAACCTTGAAGGGGTGGGTGATGGTGGTCATGGCGCAGGGCGGCGTTGGTGTTGGGTGAGTGGAGGAGGAAGGTGTCCCCAGGGCGGCCTGTCACCACCAGGTACTGAGGGAGGGCCGCCAGCCTCGCCTCGTACACCTTGTGCTCCCCACTCATGACCTGCACCAACACACCTTCTTACACTTATTCTTATAAGTAAACTATTCACAACAATGTAAAATATTAATTATTAATGATATAGTAATTATATTAGCAAGAAAATCACTAATAATAAAAGATTTCCTCTACTATTTCTAGCGGTGAAAATATAAAAAATAATGACAATACTTGGAATAATAATAATTAATATAATATAAATAATAATGTGACCCCCTCATACGGCACACCTATATTATAAGACCTTTAATATGGCTCGTCTCTTATATGACACCCTTTATATGTCACCTCTCATAAAACACATGACATTTCCTGTAAGACACTTTTCTTATATGGCATGTCTTTTATATGGATGATCAAAATACTCTAGAGCCAATATGGGTTTGTTGGGACCAGAACAAAAACAACATTTGCTTCAATAACAAACTTTTTAACAATATAAAGTTACATATAGTTCAGCTGTATAGGTACTATAATTTTGTTGGAAAGATGATGAATAATTTGTTTGGTAAAACTGGCAAAAATCCTAAACCATCCAAGGATTTAAAGCCATCGGTAAAAATGTCAAGAGACGGGTGTTTAAGCACCTAATTGATTAATTGTTGAGCACCTAAGATGTTAGCTTACCGTGAGTGTGGTGGTGGGGCCCCTGACCGCCAGCACCAGCAGCAACCCGTGCCACTTCAAGGGTGGGAGAGGGTTCATGGTATCCACTGTTGAAAGAACTCCATTCCTCCACCCTAGCACGAACTTGGCGTCGGCCGCGTTGAAGGTGGGAGTAAAGTTGGTTCTGGAGAAGAGTTTGAGATTCTGGCGGGACTCGCCGTCTCCAGGGCCGATGACCAACAAGAGAGAGACCCTCTTGGTGTCAGTCACCTTCCAAGTGGGCGTCCCGGCTGGGCACTGACGCATTAATAATCCGTCTTTCACTTTCATGCTCCCCACCTGGCAGTCGATGGTGATACCGGGTGGGAGCCAAGCCTGTCCTTGTCCGTCAGTCAGAGTGTACTCTCCCACCACTCCCAGGCTAAACTGCTCCCACCCACCAACCCTGCCCGCTGCCTCATGCTGAGTGTCTACGACAACACTTTGATTGCGGCGTCGATATTTCTCCAGTCGTACACTGTTGCTCATAACTGACAAGAAATCATAATCAGCACTGCTGTCGCACTTCATCAAGGCAGTGAAGAGGACACTAGACTGGTTGTTAATGGAAGACAGTGTGGAGGAGCCAGGTACTGCAGAGGAACCAATTACTGTGGAGGAGTTAAACGTTCCAGATGAGCCAGGCTGATTATTGGATTTAGGTGGCACATGGGCCATGAAGTCGAGAGAGTCATATAGGAGGTCGACGTTCATCTCTTCCTGTACCATGCATCCTGCGGGAAGAACACCAAGCTCGATTAGTAACAAGTGTTCGTAAACTTATCCAGCAACAATTTAATCCTTCAACAAGACACAAACTAGGAATTCTGGAAACAAATACGGAACTGTAAGCAGATTCGGTAATTATAAGATGTGAAGGATAGATGAAATTGTTAATGTAATAATCTCCGTTGAGCTCTGATAAACACCTTTTATGCCCTCTGTAATCCTATTTTTTGCGCTAGCACTCACAGGATGTGTATGGGATGCACATTAAACTAGCCAATAAAAACAAATCGGTAAGTACCCTACCTGTCAATAGTGTTATTGACTGGCATATATGGGTATCCTCACACCCTAAAGTGCAGTTCTCTCACACATAATGTCCTCTAACAACTCAACAGGTGTTAAGCTTCAAGGTCTTCCAAGTTGTCAGGTGAGTTTTTGATAATGTCGTGATTTTACTTAAAGTTTTTGCACACCTGAACAAAAGTGTACCTATATGCTAGTTATGAGTCATGACCTCGTCCAGTCTGTCCAGATAAAGGGTCATGACCTGTTCAGTTTTGTACCCACGTGGTAGGTCATGACCTCAAGTGTAGCAGCTCACCGTAGTCGAGCGGAGCGACGACGACGCCCCACAGCAGCAGCAGCCAGCACCAACAGGCCATCGTGTGTTGTTATAGATTCAGCCACTCGGAACAAAAGTTCCAAGTAGCACAGGTTATGGTGAGCCCGCGGTGGACTTACCAGGCCATCATTATATGCTTCCGTCGTACACTACCGCTGGTAACACTCGTACTGCAGCTCCACCTTGTTTATCTCGCAAGTGTTGTCTTGAAAACGATGTTCTATTTCCTCTCCACCAGCGCCCCAAATACACACGTCACACACACACGCCGGCCTCACACGCCACCCAACACTTCCTGTTTATACCTAGGTCTCTATATCCGGGTTAAGACATTTCACCTTGTCTCAGGCCTACTCATTTTTTGTAGTTCTCGGTATATTATTGTCCTCAGGTTGCTCAAAGGCAGTCTAAGAGGACAATTAACTCCATCTTAGCAACTCGTCCTCTTGGATAGTACATCACATTTTGACGTATAAATCCCCTAAGGCCAAAAACCGATGTACAAAATATCATAGCGGCCGCAAAATTGACGTGATATTCCGTTTTCTATTATCTTCTTCTTCTTGATAGTAGGTGCAGTTTGCATGAAGGGTTTGTCCTCCCGATGACTGCACGTTTTCTATTATTGGGTCCTCGATTAGGTTAGGTTCGGGCAAGTTAGTACATCGGTTTAGTGACGTTGGGAACGCTGCTTTATGAGAACGTGTTGGCTAACTCATCATTCGGAGGCCAATATGGGATGGGATCCATAGGAGACAGATTCTGGCTCCCATCACTGATTATTTTTATTATATCTGTTCCTTACGACAGACACAAACACATCACAGTTGTTTTGAGGAGCTGAGTGCAATCAAGAATGACGAGAGTTACTTATAATCTTCTAAATTAATTATAAATGATTATATAATTTTGCGAATAATAATATATATTATTGTTATATTGGTTATACTTTAACAAAACGATGAGAGTCTTGGTTTCGTAAATACTTCATAAGTTTATTATATTTTATTGGTTTTATTTAGATATAATTTTAATAACAATGCAAAATTTATTATTATTATTATTATTGGTTTTAATAAAGTGTCATGTTTCCTTGAGCAGAGAAATAACTTGTTTTTCAAGACTCTTTATCCATTGACGGAAGTGCATATCCGCTGGTGTTGATAAATATAGTTATTGTATAGCCACAAGGCGACCGTTAAAAATTGTTTTATCTCAGCATCACAGCCACCGTCACGCTGTTTCCAATATATATATATATATAATATATATATATATATATATATATATATTATATATATAATATATATATATTATATATAATATATATATATAGTTTTGAGGGTACCACCTCTGGGCCAATGTGGGGACCCATAGGCTCGAGAAGAAAATAAAAGTATTCAGAGGAGACCTTGTGGTTCTCACTGAACACCAATATTAAAAGAGGTAAATTACTATAGAATGTATTACACTTATTTATACAATATGCACAACGTTTCGAACCTCATGGTTCATTCTCAAGTGAAGGAATTTTACAATGTGGTTGATTTTATACCCGCACTGGGTCAGGTGATAAGATATATATATATATATATATATATATATATATATATATATATATATATTATATATATTATATATATATATAATATATATATATATATATATATATATATATATATATATCAAACACCTTACAGAGGAAATCGGCTACATTATATCAATGTGTAGCAGAATATCGACTGCAGCATATGATATACTGGCCAACGTCCAGTATATCCTTCAGAAACTTGGACAAAGTGGCTTTCCGGGTCCTATAGCACAGGTGAGATCCACGCTTGGATGTCCCCGGCATGGAACCCTCACCTGAAATAGGACAAACTAGAAGGGACCCAAAGTTATGAAACGAGGCTTGAGCTATGAGAAAAAACTAAGGGAACACCTTACCTCACTGGATGAGAGGAAATATAGGGTAGACATGATAACGACTTACAGGATTTTGAGGGAATTGACAAAGTAAACAAAAACACAAAAAGACACAAATGAGTCAGAGTGATGTTAAAAAAATCATTGTTAGAGTCGTTAAAGCTAACTATATACAAGATTTAAAATGTAAACATGATAAGAACGTGGAAACTGAGTCATTCTATTAATCAAAGATCATTTAGCAGGCGAGGCTTACTAGTAGCCTAGTTCGAGCCTATGAGCACATCAAGAGTGAATCATAGTGAAGGAGTAACATTATCTCCCAAGATAACTATATACCTGTGAGTCAAACCATTTCCCGGACAAGCAACAGGGCAGACATTCATTGCCAGCTGATAAGACAGAATTAAGCAGATAACCTTATCTTGATACTCATTTATATCGCACTTCAGTATGCACGCAGTAGTTCGGGCACCAACTAACCAATCTGTGTGATGCATTCTAGTCACCCCATTGCCCGGTATTGTGTTTCCTAGTTCCTCCTTCACCTGGTGTTGTGTTTCCTAGTTCCTCCTTCACCTGGAGACTTGTAGGACTCGCCCGACGCTGGGAACTACAATGTGGGTGCTGGGTGCGATGGTCCTGGCGACAATCCAGGTGCCCGCCGCCCCGCTCAGCATATACCGAGGTAGGTGTGAGTTTCCACTCAGTGTACATCCATAATTCTCTAGTTCCGGTCTGCGTATACCCGTATACTCGTGCCTGAACTTCTGAAGCCTGCAGACTGACAATAGTCATGGTTATAAGTATCTCTGGCAGTCTGCACCAACTGCTGATGTTATTTTTGTGTAAGTTTAGATCTTTTGTTATGTACTCCATACCCTTCCTGTGGGTGGCAAATTGGAAAATATGCAAATGTCCCCACATCTTAAAAAAAAGGCAGCAAATGGTCACCAGAAAACTACTGTCCAATCAGTCTAGCCTCACATATCTACAAGCTCAGAGAGGAGCCTAATGGAGGGAATCATTTAACACTTCACATTGAACAATCTAGTAAAATCAACGCAACATGGTTTTGTTAAAAATAAATCCTGCCTTACTAACCTGCTCACATTTTTTGGAAACGGTAACCAGCTATTCAGACAAAGAACTTTATTAATTCCAGTGGACGTAGTATACATGGACTTCTCCAAAGCTTTTGACACGAAGGAATGTCGCGGAAATTACAAGTACACATAATATAATATTAGAATAGATAAAACAAAGAAATGAGTGTGGGAGTGTGTTGAGGCTGTTGTGAGTATGGGAGTGTGTTGAGACTGTTGTGAGTGTGGGAGTGTGTTGAGGCTGTTGTGAGTGTGGGAGTGTGTTGAGACTGTTGTGAGTATGGGAGTGTGTTGAGACTGTTGTGAGTGTGGGAGTGTGTTGAGACTGTTGTGAGTATGGGAGTGTGTTGAGACTGTTGTGAGTGTGGGAGTGTGTTGAGACTGTTGTGAGTGTGGGAGTGTGTTGAGGCTGTTGTGAGTGTGGGAGTGTGTTGAGGCTGTTGTGAGTATGGGAGTGTGTTGAGGCTGTTGTGAGTGTGGGAGTGTGTTGAGACTGTTGTGAGTATGGGAGTGTGTTGAGACTGTTGTGAGTGTGGGAGTGTGTTGAGACTGTTGTGAGTGTGGAAGTGTGTTGAGACTGTTGTGAGTGTGGGAGTGTGTTGAGGCTGTTGTGAGTATGGGAGTGTGTTGAGGCTGTTAGTTCATTTCCCATTGGCCTTACCATTCCCGTGAGAGTTAATGGAAGGTTACTGATGCTCATAAGGGCGCAGAAGCTAACATTGGTTAAGGTATTTTTTCAGAAGTACATTCGGTACTATTTAATTTGTTGATATTTATTAAGATATATTCACCTGTGAGGTGCTTGTTTCATTCATGGTAATTTTGTATTAATTTTTTTCTGACGAGCGCTGTAGTGGAGCTTAATTGTCGTGCATGCCCTTATTAATTAAAGCAGCTCAAACCCCCGTATCTCTTTGTTGAGTGGTCGATGGTAAATGTGTTGTTTTATATGTATTTTCCATTTTTCTAAGTGGTCTTAAGAAGGTGTGTGACCATAACCTTTCTTCATAGGGTATGATATTTGTGTACTTTTTCTTTATTAGGTATGCGGCTTTTCTATCCTTTCTCCATAACTGTTTTTTTTTAGGATTACAGTATATTATATATTTTAAAATGAAAGTTCCTAGTAGATGTTTAATATATCCATACGATGAGTATCGATAACGTGACTGAAAAGATGATATCCAGCCCCACAGCAGAAAATGGAGAAACGACAACGTTTTCTTCCGTCGTGGATCATTATCAAGTGTAGTTATCATTACACGACTCAATAATGTTTAATATATGTTTGTCTCTATCTGGCTGTTTTACTTGCCTGAGTTACAAATGGGGAAAAACAATGAGATATTACCTGAATGTCACTGACTTGGTTACCTACAGAGTGTCTGCCTCAAGCAAAATGGGAGGGCCGTTGGGAGGGATCCACATGGACCTGACAGCGTGGCTAGCAGAGGACGCAGAACTGACTGAGCTAGAACACCTCTTCTGACCTTCACCATGGAACCAGTTGGCTCATCAAGGCCATACGACTACGATGTCCTCTACCTCACCAGTAACCAGGTGGAAGTGATGCGAGTCAGAAACGGCCCGCAGGACCAGGAATGAGCTGACGGTGTCCACCGGGTCTGCCAAGGGGTGGACAGCCTTCAACCTGTCCTCGTCATCATCACTCACACAGTTATGGCACAACCAACAGACACAACTTGTATCACTGGCCGCTGATATGACCATT